>MU189797.1:28860-47789 GCA_016904865.1 Pissodes strobi | reverse complement strand
TATATATATATATACAGTGTGTCCAAAAAAGTATGCAACATATGGGAAACTTTTTTATTATTGGATTCTCAGAAAATTTTATTCTTGATAAAAGTTGGTGCTTGCCCTAAAACAGTAATTGACTGTTTCAAATTTTCCGTACTGCATTTAGTGCGGGCGCAAATGTCATTTTTTCGAAATCGCGTCAAGAGATAATAATAAAGATACAGCAAAAACTTATAAGGAAAAGTTCTTCTAAATTAAAAAAAGTAATCTAAATATGAAATTTGAGTTAAGTACATCAACTTAAATTTTTTTTTCTCGATTTTTTCTGAAACGTTACGCCACTGGAGAATGTTTTGTTCTTTTGTTATTAGTATACTTGCCAAGTAACTTCAAAATTTTGTTTAAGATAGAAATTAGTTACATAGTTGCATAATGTTGCAGTTTTTACAGAGATAAAAGCCAGTCTAGGTATCAGTGTGTTGCAAACACATTTAAACACTTTTGATTCAAAATTTTTTCCACTCAAAATCATGATAGACCCAACTCTTTTTATTTCATGTCAAACAACTAATAATTTATTTATCTTTTGCACCCGATGAGCAAAATATGCCCAAGTGTCCTAAAAAGCCATATAAAATATTTGGCCTTGAAGAGAAGGTCATGCATTTGGATTAAAAACAAATAAATAGCAATAATTTTACTTCGCTCTGACATATGAAATTAATTATCATTGAGTCAGTCATTCCAATTGTATTTTGTAATAATTATTTTGGACAAAATCGTTTAAATGTGTTTGCAACACACTGATACCTAAACTGGCTTTTATCTCTGTAAAAACTGAAACATTATGCAACTATGTAGCTAATGTGTACTTTAAATAAATTTTGAAGTTGCTGGGCAAGTACACTATTAACAAAAGAACAAAGCATTCACCGAAGGCGTAACGTTTGAGAAAAAAATCGAGAAAAAAAGGAAAATTAAAAATTGATGTGCTTAACTCAAATTTCATATTTAGATTACTCTTTTATTTTGGAAGAACTTTTCCCTATAAGATTTTGCTGTATCTTTATAAATTAAGGTACCTTACTCTTGACGCGATTTCGGAAAAATGGCATTTGCGTCCGCACTAAAAGCAGTACGTACAATTTTAAATACTCGTTTACTGTTTTAGGGCAAGGACCAACTTTTATGAAGAATAAAATTTTCTGAGAATCCAATAATAAAGAAGTTTCCCATATGTTGCATACTTTTTTGAACACACTGTACATTGGTCTAAGACTAGTTTATTTTCACATACCGCATAAAAATGTGTTTATTTTCTCTTGCATGTATTCAACATTGGCTGCAAGAAAACATCGTGCTTGGCAAGTAGCAGGTGTTCGTCCACTTGATGTACACGTGTTCTGAGGGATTCTATACGTTAGGAACCTAGGAAGTCCTCGATAAGACCAAGGACCAAGATACATTAACTTGGGAACAGGCAGAAGCGATTCCAGTAAAGGTCCCAATACTATCGCATGAGCATTATAAGATCCTTTACACAACTAGTGCACTATATAAAAATCGGTCTTTTCCATTGGTCGATCCGCATGGCCCTCCGCTCGCTTCGCTCGCTACGGGGGCTCAAGAAAAGGAAACTAACCACGTGCTAACCCAATCTAACCCAAGACATACCCAAAATCAAGAAAAAAAAGCTGTTTAGAAACATAATCTTTATAAAAAAAAATAAAAAAAGCAACGGGGTTCGAACCCGTGTTTTCCAGGTGAGACCCAACGATCTAAACCTCTACACCACAAGAGCTCTTGATAGGAAATGAATGCATCTTTTTTTTATATATATACATATGGCAGTTGCACACCCACTAAAGGTAGATCCTATGGCGCTCGACGAGCGGTGTGTGTGCGAAGATGTTGATTGACACGGTTCTTGAATATTTGTAGGTTGTAATTAGTCGGAAACAGATGTCCTGGAAGTGAGTTCCACAGTGAAGCAGTGCGCCAGACAAAGGAGTTCTGGTAAAGCCATGTTCTAGGTGTTTCTAGTTGTACGACGAACTAGTGCGCTCCTGCCGTCTGTCGGGACTGTCTGACAGGAGTTGCCGGGGGCGGGATTATGCGGGCCAAATCCTGGGAACATCTGCCGTGAAAGTATCTGTAAAACAGAGACATCTCGGCCACATGTCTGCGATGTTCCAGACTATCCAGATTCCGGGTCAACTCCGGATCGCCGACAAGACGCACAGCCCTCTTCTGAATGGAATCCAGCAGCTTTAGGGTATGCTTTGGTGCGGCACCCCAGATATGTGAGCAATATTCTAAGCATGGTCTTATTTGCGCTTTGTACAGCAAGAGCAACTCATCATCATCATCATACATTTTATTTCAATATTAACATTTTTGTAACAGCATTACCTAATATTAACACGTCATTAGTACTAGTATAACTAGGGCCTGTTGTTTCGCCTGGTGTTGTTCGATCAGCACCGTGGCCAACAGGGTACGACGCCCTTAGGGGGCTGTTGTTAGCCTACCCAATTAGTTAGGCGCAGCTGTGCTACGGTTGGCTTGAGTATTACTTGGGAAACCCCTTCAATATCTTTACAAGTTAGTTGTTGGCCGGAGCTATATTAGATAAGAATACTTGATTTGTTAAGTAAAGTTATTCCCAGGAAGATTATACAAGGAAAAGCAGTGAAAAACCTTGTTTGAACTGCTCTCAGGGAGCAGGAGCTCATATGTTGAAAAGACATCACAATATATACAACATAGACTTAACTACTATATACAATGTACAATATACAAGGTGAAGACTTAGCAGCGTAAGTCTGCTCCGGTATTGTAATAACTTCAGGTTGAATAGGTCGAGCCCCACGGGTCAGGCTGCGGAGTCACGGATGCTTCAGTGGTTGGAAGTCAAGTGTATATGCGATGGGCGCAACTGCGTATTTATTCTACTAGCAGCACTTTTAGCAAGCCCCGCCCCCCCGTGTCCGAACACGGTGGTTGGCTGGGCAGGCAGCAGGACTAACACTTGCCCGAAGGTAAAGTGCTCCTGCTCTCCTGATCCTTGGGTTTTCATGTTTTTTTTTTTCAAAAGATATGGATTTAGTAACTTAAAAAGGCAAAATTACTGGGATTTTGGCAATATTTAATGTTAACAAGATATTAAGTTTATGGAGGCCTTAGCTGCTTATAGAATAAGGTTAGCTCTCGGTATATGGTACCGTGTCGGATAGGGCGCTCGGGGTCGTAGCGCTTGTCCGCGATATTAGCAGTGAGCGGCGATCCCTTGATTTGGTTCTCAAAGAACCTACACGCGAGGCCGTCGATGTGTTCCTCGACGTATTCAACGCCTGACCACGCGTGCAGGTCTTCAATTCTGACGTGATCACGTCGTGTCAAGGAGAACGCCGCCCTCAGGTAGCAGTTTTGTATGACCTGTAGTTTACGTTTATGCGTACGAGCCACCGAGCACCATACCGGGGCAGCGTGCAGCAGTGCTGGCCTTACAATTGATTTGTAGAGGATAAGCTTATTGGCAGGGCTCAGGTAAGACCTGCTCGCTACCAACAAGCCTAGTCCTTTCTTGATGCCTTCATTTTTGTTAACAATTGCCGAGATGTGCCGGCTAAAATTCAGTTTAGTGTCTAGCGTGATACCGAGATATTTTACTTGCGTTTTTGGATTTATTTGCGTGTTACCCACCACGAGAGGTGTAACCTCAATGTCCTTACGTTTGCGTGTAATTACAATAAGGTCGGTCTTTTTCGCATTTAGGGAAATCTTCCACCTCTCGTAATAAGGAACGAGCGCATTGGTGTGCTCGCTTAGTTTTGACTTCGCCACTTCCGCTATAGGATGCGAGGAGTAAATTGCCGTGTCGTCGGCAAATAGGGCTTTATTGGTTTGGGGATGAGACGGAATATCTGCAATAAAAAGATTGAACAGCAGCGGCGACCATACTGTGCCCTGTGGCACCCCTGCAAGCAGGCTTCTACTTACGGAAGTGTGTTTTTCCACTCTAGTAACGAAAGTGCGCTCGGCAAGGTATGACGCGATCAGGGATACTATGTGGAGCGGAAGGTTGTGCTTCGCTAGAAGTTTATAAAGTAACCCCGCGTGCCACACCTTGTCGAACGCCTTCTCGATGTCTAGTAGTAGTAATGCCACTGACTGTCTCGCACTGAAGCTCTCATATACATCGGTAGCGATCTTCGCGGCTAACATGACAGTGCCATGCCGGCCGCGAAAACCGAATTGCTCAGGGGGCAGGATGTTGAGTCTGTCGACCTCCCCGCTGATCCCCGGCAAGATTAGCCTTTCAGCCACCTTTCCGAGGGTATTCAGCAGAGAGATCGGCCGATACGACGAAGGCAGTGCGAGATCCTTCCCTGGTTTAGGGATGTGTATGACGCACGCTGCTTTCCAGGATTTCGGAAAATGTTGCAGCCTGATTGCCGCGTTAATTATATGCATAAGATGGATGATTGACTTCTTAGGCAAGTTTTTCAGGACTAAGTTCGGAATGTTGTCCGGGCCAGGAGCTTTATTTCTCGGCAAACGACAGAGAGCTTTGCGGATATCCGCCGGAGTAACTCTCAACTTATCGTAAACTGACGGAGGGATGGGATACTTCTGTTGTTTAAAAACGCTAACAACAGAGCTATAATGTGTCTGCTCAGGAAGGGTGTCAGGCGACTCGCTGCAGACGCCCTCCAGGTGGTCAGCGAAGGCCTCCGCTTTTCCCAGATCGCTTACGATGTCTGAATTACGATATTTAATCGCCGGAATTCGCGTACTACCTCCGCGGACACGCCTGGCGAGCTTCCACAGCGAGCCATCATCCCTGCTGATAGAATTAATATATTCAAGCCATGTCTGGCTTCTATATTCCCGGATTTTAACCCTTATTTCCTCCGTCAGCGCATTGATGCGAGCGGATCCCATTTGTGTCCGGTTTCTCTGCCATCGGCGTCGAAATCGGTTTCTGAAAGCTATAAGTTCAAGGATAGGTTCGGGTAGGGTTTCTGTCCTAGGGTGGATGGTAACCCTAGGGCACATAGCATCACGGATGCGCTGGATATTAGTTGTAAGCTTTTCAACTTCATTCTCAAGTTCCTGGATTGACTCTATTTGCCCGGGGACGACAGTTAACTCGTTTAACCTAGCTCGGAACTCTCTCCAATCAAGACCCCTGTACGAAACGACGGTGTCGCTCGAAGTAGGGACCCTACAGTACAGGCCAATCTTGATCGGAAGGTGATCCGAGTTTAGGGTGTTTATTTCCTGTAATTGAGTAGTTCTTACCGCTCCCCGAGTAATAGCAACATCCAGGAATGAGCCATTGCGAAGATAAGTGGGATTTGGAGTTCTATGATAGGACATTTCCAGATTATTTTCGACTATACCCTTAAGTAGTCTACCCCTGCCGTTGGTTCTGCCGCCCCAATCGGCGTGCGTGGCGTTAAGGTCGCCAATTAGCAGGGATACTCTGTTTTGCGGTAGTAAAGCAAGGATATCGTTTGCCGTGAGGCGGAGGGTCGGAGCGGCGTAGCAGCCACATACACGCAGGCCGCTCTCCAGTTCAATGCTGACATGTTCTATCACGGCAAGAGCAACTGCTGCGGTGTATAGAGTTTTTTGTTGCGAAATAGCGCACCAAGCTTCTGGGAGGCTGATTTTGCGATGTTAGCAACATGATCATGCCATGACATATTGCTGTTGACTGAGACACCCAGCAGCCCGATTGACGAGGATGAAGGAATGGTCGATCCTGCCATAATGATGTCAGGGCCCGCTGTATTGGCCCTCTTAGTAAACGTTGCTGCTTGGGTCTTTGCTGCATTGAACTGGACCAAATTTCCGTCGCCCCAAGTTTGAACTTTCTCCAGGTCTTGATTAATTGCTGTAATCTGCTCCTGTCTGCGGTGATAAGTCTCAGTCGCTGGTAAGGGTTTTTCAGATCTAAAGTGGGAGACAAGGGTACTATCATCTGCAAAACTGTAAACAGGATTATTCGTTTCGATCAGCAGATCATTAATATAGATGAGGAACAGAGTTGGTGAAAGTATTGCGCCCTGAGGCACGCCCGCGTTGATGGTGAATGTGTCCGAGATGCGTCCATCGACTGCAACGTGTAGGGATCGGTTCTTAAGGAAACTGGCCAGCCAGCTGCAGAGAGAGGCGGGCAGTCCCAAGGACGGCAGTTTGTTGAGCAGTCCGTCATGCCAAACTCTGTCGAATGCCTTTGAAATATCCAACGCAATCGCTCGAAACTCTCCGTAGTTTTCAATTGCCCTACCCCATATATGAGTGACATAGGCCAATATATCTCCTGTCGATCTCTCTTTGCGAAAGCCGTATTGATTATCGCTGATTATTCTGTTGCTCTCGAGGTACTTGAGTAGTTGCTGGTTGACTACACGTTCCATGACTTTGGAGATTATTGGAAGCAAGGCAATTGAACGATAGTTTGAGGGCGTGGTTTTCTTGCCTTTTTTTGGAACAGGTTCCACTCGAGTGACTTTCCAAGAGGATGGGTAAATCCCTTTTCTGTAAGAAAGAGAAGAAAGCCTGGAAAAAACGGGTGTTAGTTCGTTGGCGTAGTTCTTTAGCACGATGGCAGGTATTCCGTCCGGTCCTGATGCCTTTTGCGTATCTAGTTCTTTAAGGATTTTGCGAATATCACGATGAGAAAACTTGACTTCTGCCATGGTGGTGTTGATGTTCGGTATAGTGGGGAGAGTCTTGCCTTGGGGCACGTCTAAGGTAGAGTGCGATGAAAACATTTTGGCGAGCATGTTTGCTTTTTCCTTGGCTGTAGTCGCCGCGCCGTGATGCCACGTTCGTCCGTCAAAGGTGGGAGAGACGTTTTTGTAAAGTTGTTACTTACTGCCTTTGCTACCGACCAGAAATTCCTGGAACCACTGTGGCATTGCAAAAGTTTATTCCTGATCCTTTGATTGTGTTTGTCCTTAGTTCCGTCGATCACACGCTTGCACTCGTTTCTCGCTTCGATAAAATAATTGCGATTTTCAGCGGTCTGGTTTTGCTGCCAGTACTTATAGGCTTGCTGTTTCCTTCCTACAGCTCTTTCGCATCTTTTGTCGAACCAGGGCTTTCCTTTTGATGGTAACTTGATGGAATTTGGGATGTATGCTTCCATTCCTGAGGAGATTACTTGCGTGATCTTTTCGCAGCAGACTGACGGATCGTCAGTGGCAAAGCAGACGTCGAGCCAAAGAAAATGTAGGTAGAACTGCCCTAGATCGTCCCAGTTTGCAGAATTGTAATGCCAGATTTTGCGAGGCAATGGTGGATCATTCTGTATGAGTGGCAATTCACAAACCGTTGTAATAAGTTTGTGGTCGGAGGTACCTAATGGCGGACCAACTGTAACCTTGTACTGGTCAGGATTGGTGGTCAGAAAAAGATCCAGGAGGGCGGCGAATTCGCCCCTCTCTGAGATTCGAGTTGGTTCGTCTACAAGTTGAGTAAGCCCGCAGCTGATGGCAAATGCTTCAGCTTCTCTACCTTCGTTGTCGGTCTTGTTGTGATGTTTGAGCCAGTTGGTGTTGTGGGCATTGAAGTCTCCCAGAACGATTATTTCTGAACTGGGGTGATCGACCTGTACCCTTGGCGGTGAACTTGAGCCACATGACGTCAAGGTTGTTCGGTTCGAGTGTTTCCTCGCGGTGACATGAAAGGTCGCTTCGGACAAAAAGGCATATTCCGAACTTATATCTAAATCGGGTATGTAAGTCGTAACCAGGATAGAGGTAGTTCACTGTTGTTGTTGTAGAACATACTTGTGTTTCTGTAAGGGCTAATATGTGTGGTCTATTTGCTTGTAGATGTTGGTGTACCGAATTTATGTTTGTATTTAGGCCTCTTATGTTGCAGAAATCTATTCTAAATTGGTTCGGTATCTTTGCTGTCTGTGAAATGCGGAATGAAGGGCTCCCAGGGCCACCCAGCGCCCGGAGATCCGAATGGTCGGGGAGTTTACTTCCGGAATATTTTGATCTTGGAAGCACCATCATGTCCATATATTCCTACTGTGGAACCCGGGACCACCAGAGCGGAAGCGGAACGTGATTTGGGAAAACCACTTAGCGCTTCCCAATTCTGGTGGGGTGGTCTTTCACCGGACGATGCGAGTAGGCTTATACATCTACCACCTAGGGCCGCTTCCACTCGAAGCATCGGCCAAAGACTCATTCCTTTGGCGGTCCCTAGTCTGACAGGGGTAAAAATGGAGTTTGTTGAATCACTCCCCAGTGATCAGCTCCAGAATTTGTACTTTGGTGTTCTCCAGCCAGGAGGACGACGATGGGATTTGATGGGCCATATCCCGTGGCAACTCGGAATGGTGGCAGACATATCGCAATACGAGATGGATCGACCAATAGGAGAGGTCGATTTTTACATAGTGCACTATTTGTGTAAAGGATCTTTAAATGCATCGCATGATTACAGAATAGTTGAACAAATTAGCGGCTAGGTCGCGCCGGTCTAGAATCGTTCCCGATGACGAAATACTGCGTGCGGTGCATATACGTATAAGAATACGTATATGGTGCGGTGCCTCCCTCTCTCTCTTACGACTCCAACGCCATCTAATGTATGTGGCGATGACACGAGCGATTGTATTCGCGCTATGTCTTCGTGATGCAATCAATTTGCAGTATAAGCCGAGGTGGTCTAGAGGTTTAAATGGTTAGTTAGGTCTCAATTTTGTGGCTATCGGCGGCGGCCGTCGACTCGGGTTCGAACCCCGTTGCTTTTTTTATTTTTTTTTTTACGGTTAAGTTTCTCAACAGTTTTTTTCCTGATTTTGGGTATGTCTTGGGTTAGTTTTGGTTGCCAAACAGTTTTTTTCTTGATTTTGGGTATGTCTTGAGTTAGCCCCTGGTTAGTTTCCTTTTCTTGAGCCCCCGTAGCGAGCGAAGGGCCATACGAAAAGTGAAATATTACTTATTGTAATACGTGCCCGTACTTTGGATGCACTTTTTACGAAATATACAGCAGCTTGCATGTGTTTTCTCGAATACATAACACAATCGTGTCGGGAACAATTCTAGACCGGCGCGACCTAGCGACTAGCGTTGAACAAGCTAAGTATTCGCCATTCAGAAGATACACATATTGTAAAGACCAATAATAACGCTTTATTCATTCCTTTTTTTTAATCTGTCACAATTAATTTTAATTCTCATTACTAAGTAAATTTATTCATAATAAACTGTATTTCAAATAATTTCATAAACTATATTTGCCATTTGATTATATAGATTTCAAATTTCATCAATCGTAAGTATTTGTAATTTAATTGTGTAATTAATATATTGTTTTTTAAATTTATTTGTTTAATTTATCGCAAAATAGAGGTCTGGAAGATATTACGAATTATAAGAGCAACTTTCTGATATTCTTATCTTTATATTTATTTATATTTAAGTGTTCATATTCAGTTCGCATTGGCTCTAGGAACTCTGGCGCCCACGATATACAAAAAATCTCTGCTAATAAGAGAACGTCAACCGACGCCCTAAGGAAAATTAAAACGAGTCTCATGCATACAAAATGGCGCACAATGTCATACTTAATTAAATAAATTAGCTTTCCCTACAAATTGGCGACTGAGCTATTGCAAAGTGACGCACAACTGTTCAATATCATTACAGCACAGTATACCTACACAGCACAAATAATTTTCTATAGAATAACATATAATTATAATAATATAATATGGCTGTTGGAACTTGCTCCAAGAACACTTTCAAGGCAAGACAAACGGAAATCATAATACCTAAAATGAGTGAAGCGGTTAATTGAATCCAATGCCTGCTCAGCCAATAAAATCCCCCTTATATTCCCTTTTAAATCTATGTTATATGATCGTCAGCGTCACTCAGAAAGAGAGAGTGCATTGTGCAATGATAAAAGTATAATTTTGTTGTTTCAGATATCCATAATCATTAGAGCAAGAATAATTCTAATTATTATTCTATGTAATTTTGTAAATTAAAAGAGTACTGTTAACTTCACGCATGGCCCTCCGCTCGCTCCGGGGCGAAAACAAAAACCCCAAATTTAAAAAAAGAAACAACCTTTAAAAAATAAAAAAAAGTCTCCCCACTGACGTGAATCGAACCCAGGCCGCCGTATCACTAGCCCAAGCATCTAGCCACTACACCGAACGAGCTCTCCAAGGCAATCGTCTGGACCGCAAAGGCATGATGGTACATTCTATCGCATCGTTATGTTTCGGTCTTACTCGGCTGGCTCAACGGCTCGGGCTCTAACCGACAAGGTTCACTTTGTCCGTACCCGCTTTTAATGTATAGCAGTATCGGTAACTAGCACCTACAAATCACGCCAAAACAAACCTAACGAGTTTTGACGTCAATCTTAACTTCACGCATGGCCCTCCGCTCGCTTCGCTCGTTCCGAGGCTCAACGAAACAACACTAACCCAAATTTACAAAAAAAAAACAAACATAACCTTAAAAAAAACAACCGACGGGAATGGGAATTGAACGCGGAACGCCATATCGGAAACCCAGAATCGTACCACTGGACCACGAGACCGCTTGGAAACATTTCGCTGGATCGTATAGACAAGGGTAAAAATATCGAAACTCGTTCTACTATTGTGTCGGTAGTATTCATCGGTTTGAATTCTACGTTCTGGTTCTGAGTGAGTAGATGTGATTTCTTGAGCAATGGCTAATATACAACCATTTTGTGTTTTTGCTAAAAAAACAATAACAATTAATAGTTTTCAATTCTGATGCACTACAGAAGTGTAAAAATATTTTGGAGATTCGACGAATAATAAATTAAAGAATTATTGACGTCAACGTTGCTCGTACAAAAGCATTTAGCAGTAAAAATAATGAGCAAATACTGCATTTAGAAAAAGAAATTGATGGTTCCATGTTCCCGCCTTGCAAATCTGAACTGCATCAACATTTTCTACGAACATCATATATCGCACATTTTGAAGTCACGCACATCTTCCGATACCATCCGAGTTCTCGCCATCTGACTACGGTTGGGAAGAACGAGATGAAAAATTTTTTCAAATGGTTTGAAAATCAATTGCCGCCGTCAATTACAAAGCATCACAAGTATTGATGAAGACCTTGAAAGTACGAAAAAACTTGTTTTTTTATTTTTTTCAGGAAAACATGTCCATCAACATGACTTTGATAAAAAAAAATTATTTCTTTTGTATAGATAACAGTGAAACAGAGACATCCAGGATGGCATTGAAATAGATGATTCATCAGACGACTATCAGAGCAATGATTAATTCCATAAACTCATTGTAAACATTTTTTCCAATTATTTCAACAATATCTAAATTAAAAAAAAAATCGATTTTATGCGTTAATTATGTGAACTTTACGTAACTATATTTTGGGTAAATCGTTGAATAAAGAATTTTCGAATATTTCAAGAATATCTGAATAAAAAAGAACTTAATTTTAAGCGTTAATGATATGTGGACTTTACCTAACTGTATCTTTGGTAAATCAATGAATATTTAATATAAATTTAGCCATATAATAGTTCTAATAAACTAAAATTGGAAAATTCTAATCAGCTGAATGCATATTGAGACAAAGCGAAGATCGTTAGTGGGATCACTTTAAACTACCGCGCGTTGCTTGAAAGTATGAGCTAATCATTCTTTTGTTGCTCCAGCTGACGGTCTTTGTCGTACGATGCACCCAGCTGACCGATTATAAATATTTTTTTTTTACAATTTAATTACAACTTTTCATGACCAGCTGACGTACAACATTGCTTCCGGCAAGCAGCTGACTATTTATTTTTTAAACAATTTATCAAAAAAATACAACCGGTCTAAAATAATTCCGAATTTATTTGTTTTTACTACTATCTCATCTTCCCCGCAGCATCCAGCGATGGTAGCCCAGCTGACGGTCGATTCAATGGTTGTCTATATGGGAACATACTATATAAGTAAGTTAAATTCAAGCAGTCTAAAATAATTACCAAAAACCGCTGCCGAAAATGGTGTACAAATTCATGAAAATACAACAAAAAATACCGAAAATAGAACGAAAATACCGAAAATACTAGGAAAATACGAAAAATACAAGCAAAAAACCGAAAATACAAGGAAAATACCGAAAATACATGGAAAATACTGGCAATACATGCAGTTTGGCAACAGCGTCCAAACCGCTGAAATTACATGAGGCAACACAGCAACAGCTTTTTTCATTCGCGGCTAGTTACCAAGATGCATTCCGTTTACAATTGGGCGGGGCTTGGAATACGTCAGTTGACTTCGCGATGATTGACTTGCATCTTACTGCTGCTCCCCGATTGGATTTAAGTACAAATACTACCTGTAAATGGCTGTTTGTGTGAATCGTTGTTGGAAAAGATGTTAGATTGGATTGTTATACTGCATTTCGTTTTATTTTTTTCTGATTTTGGACTTGCCTTAGGTCTTGGGTTAGTTTTGGTTAGTTCCTGTTTGTTGAGCCCCCGTAGCGAGCAGAGGGCAAGAGCCATATTATAGTGGATATACAGCAGCTTGCACGTGTTTCCGGGAATATATTTGATTGCCCACCATTCAAAACATATTACCACAAAGAATCCCCCTTCTTCTTGTGCATATTACAACCATAAACGTCCAATTGTTTCGACCAGTAAGAAACGGAATGCATCTTGGGAGCTATCCTCTCCTCTTTTTTCGGGTTGAGTTTGAATTTTGAAGCTTACACAAGGTTATGTTTCCGTCTCGGTCTCAGTTTCCGTGGAGGTCATTTCGAGGTTTCCGTGCTGTTTGTGCAGTTAGCCAGTTAGTGTATTGATCTCAGTATTGATCTTGTGTTTTTTGGCGATTTAAAATATAAATATTTATTATTAAAGATAAGTGTTATTAATATTATTTATTATAATAATAATTAACCAATAATAATGTACAAAATAAAATGAAACTAAAAGACCTAGAAAGAACTCAGAGATAATGCTCGAGATATTGTTATACTGTTATGAATCTGAAGACGAATCCGCTGAATTTGAATCATTACATTTAAAAGATTTTTCGACATCAATTAGTAATATTTCCATTGATTCACCTTATGTAGAAGTTAAAGTAAAACAGCAATAATTCAAAAATCATCTTTGTGTTGGCTTTTAGATGAATCCAATGGCAGGCTCAGTACAGACCGTCTTCAACGGTTCATTACAGGAAAACCCTCCGGTAAAACAAAAGAAAGAGCCCAGAATTCGTGAACCCAAACCAGAATTAAAGCGGTTGAAGAGAGAAACTATGGACCAATCATCTGATAAAGATCGCGATTCCGATGATTCGAACGAAGGCGATGGAGACCTAGAGCAAAAAATGTCGGTCTCGAGTGCTTTATCAGAAACAGATTTTAATATCGAAACGGAAAAATATTATGCTGTTAGTTACGAGCAACAGTGATATATTGGAAGTCACAGAAAGAGTGGACAGTGAAAAATACAAACAAAGGCTTATATTTTATGGGCCAATTGAACTAATTCGCGCTGGGCCTTTTGAGTTAAAAAGGTGCGATTTTTGCATAGTATTCCTAAAAAATATACTTTCTAAGAAATATTTTGGTTAGACACCCAAGACCCAAGTAGCACAAATACATTTATAATGGTCAAATAACAATTTGTAATATAACAGTATTATTTTAAAAGTATTTTGTAAACTTTTATATAGATAGATAGATGTTTTTTTGCAAAATAATAGTACCTACAACAATATATATAACAATATACTGAAAATTAAAAAAATAAAACGCAACAACAATCATAAATGACACTTACAAACACGGAAAAGACCCCAACTTTATAAAATTATTTCATACGAATATTACTTAAGTTATAATAGCATCATGGCTAATAATAATTATAAAACAGATTTAAGTACTTTCTAAAACTTTTAATATAAGAGTTTTATAAGCTAGGTGATAAATCTACCTATATAATAATTACGTTTAAACTATTTTACAACAGTTTTATAAACATTATTTTAAAATTTTATTACTGAATTTGAAAACGTTTATTAGATACGCGATTAGTTACAAATAAAACCGAGAATAAAACTGTTTCATATCAGTCTTAAAAATATTTTAGTTACAACCAATGTGTGTCGATTTAAGATATATTTGCTATATGTGTTTATATTTTGGTTTCCTAATCCTATAATTGTCATAAATCAAAAAAAAATTCGTATTTCTATGACTCGAAGACAGATGACTTTTAATATGATGATCGAAAAATTGCTTTTACCAAAGAATATTATAGTACACAATAGAAAACTCATCCCATGTCTTCCATCGAGCGAGTCTCGCCGTAAAAGCCACCGCGTGCCCGGCCACGTTGCCAAATTTGTGCGGTTGAAATTTGCCCGGCGCGGCGTCAAAGATAATAGATAATTCTACAAGGAAAATATTTGTTGGTCGTGTCGTGTTGTCACGCAGTGGCGACTTGAGTAGCAAGGGTGTAGGAGTAGGCGAAACGCGAAAAGCAGTTTTCATTTACGTAAACCTAAAATAATTATTATTGAGATTTTGAGATATTAAATTGTAATCTAGGTATGATTTCAAATGCTGGCCATTTATGCCAATATTTAACATTTTACCACTGTATAATATGATTGACAATGGGTGATATGCATAAAATTTAGGCAAATGCTTTTACTTATTTTTTTTTTAAATAAACATACAAATTACGAACATCGGACAAGGAGAGGTAAAGAGCAAAAGCAAATGCTTTATTTTATGCATTATTGTCAAAGATTTAGAAATAAAGTTTATTTTTGTTCAACAATAATTATAGACATCGTTGCCAAACAACGTCATCTTAAAGTTAAGGTAAATTCGAACCTAACAACTATTACCTGTACTATTACATTTTCATTGGTTAGATGTGAACAAATAATTTATTATGGGTGCTAAGTTATTTACGCGCATCATTGTAAAAAGTATATAATTTGGCGATTTCAGGTTGGCCAACACATTTTTTTTATGACACACTGGGGAGGACTTTAATATGTGAACGGAATACACAAGGTGTCCGGGAAACTTTGAGAAATCTCCCGGGTTCAAATAGAACACGAAGAAATAACGGGACAAGTTCTTATATTTTTTCCCCTCCCTACGGAGATATGGGCCCCTAAAGGACACCGCTAGAAATCGTTTTTTCTTGAATAGTCTCCAAAGTACTTGACATAAATTAATACAAATTTAGTATAAAGGTCACTAGTAAGAACTCCTTAAAATAGTTGCAATATATTTAGCTTCTTTGGTTTACCAGGGGCGGACTAAATTTAACACCTTGCTTATTTTTTTAACACCCTGTATGATAAGGAACCAAAAAAATGTTTGGATAGCTTGAACTTTAAGCTATAAAAAAGTATTCCCGTTCAAGAGCGATAAAATAAACCGTTTTTTGAGTTGTTTTCCAAAAAAAAAAAAAAAGAAATCCGAAGAAATCAGTCGATTTTCTTAATAAAAAATAAAACATTAATTTCTTTATATTATAATTTTTTTACTCGAAAACGGTTTTATCAATATTGAACAAGAATACTTTTTCTATAGCTTAAGGTTCATGCTACCCACAAATATTTTTTTGGACGTTATCATACAGGGTGTTAAGAATATACGCATTAAGCTGTAAACCTGAGTCCGCCCTGGTAAATTAAAAAAGCTAAATATCTTTTAAGTGCCCTATTTTAAGAGGTCCCTACTAGTGTTATCATATTAAATTTTTATTAACTTACCTACATCAAGTACTTTAAAAGTTATTCAAGAAAAACCTAAAACCAGCGGCGTCCTTTGGGAGCCCATATCTCCGTAGAGATGGCCGGTAGGAAGAAAATTCTAGAAACTTGTCATGTTATTTTTTCGTTTTCTATCTGAACCCGCGAGATTCCCCAAATTTTCCAAGACACCCTAACTATTTTTTAGACCCCAGTGAAATATGTTGGTAATATTCGGTGATTAAACGCGAGTGTAATTCATTAAGTTTAATGTTATTAAAAAAGTATCATATATTGACTGCTTAATTTCTTCTATTTGTGCCCTACAAAAATATAGTTTCCAATCTTGGACGTTCCCATATCAATTCTTTACTTATTAACATCACCACAATATTACAGTTAGTTCCTTGGCATTTCACACTGACATGACTGACAATGACAAAAGGTAAATTAGGGTAAAATGTACGAAATGCCTTTTAATGCTATTTTTTTGCTTCACCAGTAACACAGGGTGATTCCTTACCAAAAAAAAACCGTAAATGCAAAAGTTGTATTATTTTTCCTTTACTATCCTTGAAAAAAAAACAAGTGAGTATCGGAATGCAGCGAGACAAAAGCAACATGGATTTTCTCTAATGGACTACCCTGTATATTTTACGCTAAAAAGAAAAACTTCTCCTCCTGGCTGCAAAATAGTATATTCTGTAACTAGGAGGAAAAGCAAAACATTCCTGCACGGACGACTGTGGTAATTGCTGGACGAGGCGCAGCCGAGGCCAGCAACACAGGAGTCCAGGAATGTACTTTTCCTACTAGTTGCACATGCTACTTTTTATCCGATTGAATTAGAATACGTACTTATAAAAATAGAGCCAAATATTACCCTAAATAAAAACGGTGTTTTAAATTTAAACTCAACATAATATCAAGTTTTGAATCGAGCGAGCTTGAAGTTTATTACGTAACTACGGAAACTACAGCTAAATGTTATTTTTGATAGACGTCAGATCTGACAAACAAGGCGTTTGAATAGAACAGAAATGTTACATTCCCGTCCTAGGCCGGAAATGTTATATTCCCGGACAGTTATTTTCTATTCCTGCATGTACAGTTATTGCATGTTGCCAAGCAACGAATACAATATACTGGAATCATGACTTTTGCTCCAGAAAAGTGAGATACTAACAATATAATAACAATAATAAAGCGAAAACGTTGGCTAGCCATTAGCAATTATGTGAGTGGTATGTGTAATTATGTGTATTATTATGTGTAATATTTCTGAAACATCTAAGCGATCTTATTGTGCGGGTCCAAAGGTCACAATTTTCATTAAAATTTTCATTTATGGCCGATTTTGCATGCAAAATCTGTCAAAGGCATGATAATTAATGAGAAATGTGACCTTTGGACCCGCAAGATATGACTGCTTTTGACTATACTCTGAATGTCAACATATTATATATTTTTAAAAGCAAGAGGAAAACATCTTTCTCTTAAGCGTAAATAAAATATATAGGGTGATCCATTAGAGAAAATCCATGTTGCTTTTGTTTCGCTGCTTTCCGATACTCACTTGTTTTTTTGAAAGAGCTTAAAAGATAATACAAGTTTTGAATTTACGATCAATGACACTTATGAAAGAAAAATATAGTTTCACTAATTTAGTTAAAGTAACAAAAAAAAACAAAACAATCTAGACCTCCCTGTTTTCAAGGTATTGTACAAAAAATCAACGCGGTAATTATGCTGAAAAAAGTGATGGTAATGGTTTTATTCTTATAAAACGGTTAAACCAA
This sequence comes from Pissodes strobi, assembly GCA_016904865.1. NCBI lineage: Eukaryota > Metazoa > Arthropoda > Insecta > Coleoptera > Curculionidae > Pissodes > Pissodes strobi. The sequence goes on along the minus strand of MU189797.1, from coordinate 30,221 downwards.
GATTTTTTTAAATTTTCTCGGTGTCGTGAAGCAGAAAAGCGGCTGGAATTTAAATCCATCCGCAAAATCATTTCGATTATCTTTTAGAATAGAAACCATTACTAGCCTTTTAAAACCGTCACAATATTCCAATTGTAAAGAGGACTTTGACAGGCAAAAATTGTTATCTACTAATACAACATAAAAAAACAAGAACAGCGCTGATAATGAATTTTTTAAAAGTCTTGAAAGTAAAGATGACATTTCTGATGCGGAATCCACTAGTGCTGAAAATGTATTAATTGAAAACGCAACATACACAACACCTTTGGAAGAATGTGCTGTCACTACAGGGTATCTTATTAATCGAATAAAAAATAAATTTAACTCTTTAGATTGCTAAAATAATTTTGAGAGTTGCAAGAAAGTAATATTCCACTTTTAAAGGATTCAAAGCAAAAAAATTTTTTAAATAAAAATTATGGGGGAAAATCTGGAGAGTCTTTAGTTGTGTACCAAAAGATGACATAGTTGTTATTGTCCAAAAATCATTTTTATATTTCCGTAAATATTTTAATCTGTATGAGTCGAGAGGACCTTGCGGTAAAAATAACAGACAAAATTTTGGCAAAAAATGTTCGTTGGTTGGCTGATAAAAATAATAATTGTTACAGACACAAAGTTTTATTAATTGAACAGATAGTTGTAAACATCAATAAAAAATATATTTTGACAATAATAAAACAATTTAGATAGGTAAATATTACAGGTAAGATTTCGACAGATTTTCAAACTCACAATTTTTTAGAACTAAAATAGTAAAGTGCGTTTTCAAAAACACTTTCTTACTTTAAAAAAAGTATTAATCGAATATTTAGGTATTTACCACAAAACTTTAATAAGTTTAGCAGTTTAGCTCCTCTGCTTTGGTTAATTTATTGTACAGATTGCTTAGGTATAATGTTGCCCCGTCTGACTTATTTATGTTTCGGGCTTAAAAAAATACTGAATTTTATAGTTTTAAATATTATGTACCTATGTTACAGTTTTTGCCGGATAAGATTAGATAATCTATAAAATGCCGACATAATGTATTTACGACTTTTTTATTTTTATGTTATTTAATAATATAATATATTCTATTTTATAGGAATAGAGTAATAATCATGGATGTTGTTATTATACATGTAGTATTTTTACATTGTCTCCGGACCTATACCCACCCATGCAAATTTTCAGCTCGATATGACAAATTAAATTCGGAACTTGGCCCCCATTTCCTAAATGCGGTCATGTACCGGCTTAAAACCACGATATTGATGGGATACGTATGCAAATTTAATGCTCGATACAATTTAAATTTTAAATTTGCCCCCCCCCCT
>MU189797.1:0-18860 GCA_016904865.1 Pissodes strobi | reverse complement strand
ATCTATGATCCGTATTTTCACCTCTTCGTCGCAGTCCCATTGTTGATTAAGGTTGGCACCCAGATATTCAAAACGCGTCACCTGTTCTATAATTTGTAAAAGTATAATTCTGTCCGAAATGGCAGCAGTAGGTATTGCGTACAGACTTTCTAACATGTTTAGTGATTATAAAACCTACACCGTTTTGATGGTCTCGATTATTATTTCCGGAGTAGTAGAATGTGACTCTCTGTTTTTCGCATATTCCGCTGCCTGGCCATCTAGTTTCGCTAACTCCCAGGATATCAACATCAAGTCGTTCATTTCCCTTATAGCATTGTCGAGTTTGCCGGCCGCAAAAAGTGTTCTTGTATTCCACGTACCTATTCTTTTGTTAGCCTTTATCATGTCAAGCCGGGGGATTCTTAGCATCCTCTGATGATTTTACATCTGCCCGGAACTGAAGGCCGTTCTGTTATTGTTTCCTGACATGATGAAAGAGTTTTTAGACAGGGGATGTCCTGGGGAGAGATAATACGGTAAATTCCCTTTTGCTTTTCGTATCGCAGTACCACAACCTTCCGACTGTTTCGCCTGTAGAAGTCCAATTTTCTTGCCATTTCAAGGATTAATTCCCCCATGCCGCGAGCTGGTAATGATGATCGCTGCTGCCCTTCATCATGCTAGTTTTGGTTCGCCCCGAGTATTTTATTTCCTCGGAACCATCCATATCTGGAAGGCATTCCCCTATCCGTCACCTGGGGAGGCGCCCGATGGGGGACTTGCAACCCCGCACGGGTCCGAGACCTATCACCCCCCAAAATAGACAAACTGACTTCTATCTGTCAAATAGGACTGGAGCAGCTTAATACTATTAAGATCAATTGTATAGTATTCGAGTTTCTGAAGAAGTATGTTATGCTCTACACAATTAAAAGCCTTTGACAAATCATGAAATGTGGCATGTGAGTGTAGGCCACTTTCAAAGCCCTCAAGAATTTTATCACACACATCCCTGACTGCCAAGCCACTGGCTAAACCCATGCTGCCTCCTAGTAAAGCAGTGCATTTTGTTCAAAATATTCCTCAATCTGAATCTTAAGCAGTCTCTCAAAATTCTTACCAAAGATTGAAACAAGCAAAATCGGCTGGTAATTTTCAGCATCCATTCTAGAACCCTTTTTATGAATGGGGCTCTTAAGAGATCCCGGAAATATGCCCTCAGAAATAGCCACGTTAATCAGTTTTGTTAGTGGAACAATAATAAAGTTTTTATGAGTTTCATATTAAAATGATAAGGATCTTTACTTGCTCATACCATCTATAACCTGACGCACCTAAATGTAGGTTACTTCACCAGAAGAAAAGCCAGGTCCACAAAGAAAAGTCAAGTATTTTATAGGGTTGCTAGAAGGTGGAGGAAGATTTTGTTTTAATTTGAGTGGGAAATTAAGAAATGATTCATAAAAATGGATAGGGGGTGGTCCGGCTTGGCTCAGTTACTTTAAAGTTATTGTTAGATGATTTTATGACTTTCCACATAGCTTGGGACGGATCACTAGCCTGATTAATAAAATTATCATTTGCCTCCACCTTTTTGGCTTGACTTTCCATGCGAAGCTTTTTAAACAGGCGGCACCAATTTTTCAACAAAAAGAAGTAAGAATGCTAACAACTTTAATAATGTTATTTTACACCACAATATTCAATCTTTGCGTTCTAAAATACTGGAGTTGGAGGCATTTCTCGAATCTAATCATAATATTAACATTCTCTGTCTTAATGAACACTGGCTGTCTGACGCGGAGATAAGTGTAACACATATACAGAGCTTTAATCTTGTTTCGAAATTTTGCAGGGCTCATGGGGGGGGGGGGGGGGTGCATATATGCACGGGACACAGCACAATGCGTGCCAGTCAATATTTTGCCCAAGGGAGTTGTTTGTAGGCTGGATTTTGAGGTTGCTGAGATCAGGTGTAGAATCTGATATATACCATCTATAGATCTCCACAATTCAATGAGGGGTCTTCCGGGGTGAGTGATGCAGTACGTATCTGCTATCGTCCTACTACGGAGTGGGGATTGTTACATTTTTGTCATCTGGTGGAGACAATCAGTTGAAACTATATAGACAGTCCTGTTAATGCTGTTCTTTCTTTTGGTTTTTTGTTGATTCCCTGATTGATGCTTACACCAGATGCTCAGCTGCACCCAAGTGGTTTGACGGTTCCTTAAGAGAAATGAAAGATCGACTTTGCCTTTTAAGGCAAGTCAATCGGCAATGTCTTGGGTTAGAGATCGTTGGTCCCATACCTAATATCAGCTGAAACTGTTCGGAGTTACCGTAATAAATATCGCATCGAAATTCAAGCCAAAAAAGTGGAGGCAAATGATAGTTTTATTAATCAGGCTAGTAATCCGTCCCATGTGGAAAGTCATAAAATCATCTAATATTAACTTTAAAGTAACAGAACCAAGCCAGGTCACCCCTATCCATTTTAATGAATCATTTGTTAATTTCCCACTCAAATTAAAACAAAATCTTGCTCCTCCTTCTAGCAACCCTATAAACTATTTGACTGGTCCTTGGCTTGGACCTGGCTTTTCTTTTGGTGAGGTAACCTACACAGGTGCGTCAGGTTATAGATGGTATGAGCAATAGCCCATGTAAAGACCCTTATGATTTTAATATGAAACTCATAAAAACCATACAAAATTTGATTATTGTTCCACTAACAAAGCTGATTAACTTGGCTATTTCTGAGGGCATATTTCCGGGGTCTCTTAAGATTGCTAAGGTCATACCCATTCATAGAAATGGATGCAGAAAATTACCGGCCTATTTCGCTTGTTCCAATCTTTGATAAGATTTTTGAGGGACTGCTTAAGATTCAGATTGAGGAATATTTTGAACAAAATGCACTGTTTTACAGGAGGCAGGGACGCTCCACTGGCTCGGCGGTCAGGGATATTTGTGAGTAGATTCTTGAGAGTGGCCTACACTCACATGCCACATTTCATGATTTGTCAAGGGCTTTTGATTGTGTAGAGCATAATATACCTCTTCAGAAGCTCGAATACTATAAATTTGATCTTAACAGTATTAAGCTGCTTCAGTCCTATCTGACAGATAGAAGTCAGTATGTCTATTTTGAGGGTGGAGGAGCTTGAAACTGATGTATGGAGTACCGCAAGGATCGGTTCTTGGGCCTATTATCTTTCTAGTGTATGCTAATGATCTGTCCAGCTGTGATCCTGCTTACGTTCTGTCTGTATGCTGATAACACTACATCATCTCTGATTGCTAATTCAATTGTATCTAACCGTGCTCTCACAGTGGACTATATATCATATTCTCCCTTAGAGACCTTAACTCCTGTCAACTAGACCTGGACGCAGCAGTAAATTTTCTTGGCATCACACTGGATGGAGGATTGATTTGGCAATCTCAGATTGATTTGTCCTCCAAATTGTCAAGATGCCTATTCCTTATCCGTAGTTTGTCTGGCTCAGTGTCGACCTGCACACTCAGGGCTGCTTACTTTGGGCTGCTTTGGGTACTTTCACTCTATAATGACTTACTGTCTCATTAATTGGGGTCACTCAGGGGCGGATCCAGGATTTATCTGAGGGGGGGGCATGGGCGTAGACAGGATCTTTTCTCAGGGGGGGCGAGCCGTAGACAAGGCCGCAGTAGTGGCAAATATTGGAGGCTACGCCCAATTTTTACAGAAAAGTCATGAGTCGGTTAAATTCCCAGGGGGGGGCCACGGCCCCCCTGGCCCCTCCCTGTCTACGCCCATGGGGGGGGGGGGGCGATTTAGAGTAAAGGGACAAAACACACTAAGAAAAAGAATAACAAAATCAAGCAACGCAATTACATTTTAGTTCAGGCGGGGGGGGGGGGGGGGGGGCAAAGCCCGCTTCGCCCCCCCTCTAAATCCACCATCACTCTGCGCATATGCCTTAAATATTTCCATTGCAACGCATTGCGTTGAACGCAAGTATATAAGAGTGATAGCTCATTTGGATTATAGAGTGCTGTAGGCTGTAGACTACACTTCAAGCAACTGTACTTACCCTGCCATGTGCATATATTTTGGTATGCCTAGTATACGTTTATCTCAGGCCAGAGACGTCTCTGCTGCTCAGGCCGTCCGATTGGATCTAATAATTCATCCGATAGAAGCTTCATCTGCTTGAAAATATCCACATAAACGATGGCGCCTGATATTCTTATCGGATGGAACCCTCGATTCGATCCGGTATTTCAATCGGGTTGGACTGACTAATCATGATCGAAGTGATTTCTTTTAACGACAGAAACGCGACTGAAATTTCATTTGTGAGCTGATCCGGGTTGTCGGCATCGGCAATCTCTAACCTCACTTTCTTAATTTTTTTCTTTGTTTGCTAAATTTTAAATTGTTTTTAAAAAAATAATAATGAGCTCAGATTCTTCAGAAACATCCAAAATTGACCCCCTTATGAGTTTTGTCAGAAATTCTTAAAAAAAGAAGATTGTTTCGCTTTGTCTAACCCTATGTCGGTCTCTGTTTATTTGCATACGATCGAAGAATTGGATTTATAGATCCGATAATTCATGTGGTGACAAAAACGGAGATTCACTAGATGCGATTGAATCAATCGGATCCGGATTTTTCGAGATAAATGTAGTCATTATATGGCTAAATTTCAATTAAATATTCATTAATTTACCAACGATACAGTTAGGTAAAGTCCACATAGTAGTAGAACTCTGGACAACGTCACTTACAAATTTTATTATTATATTAATATAGTCGAAAATACAATGCAGATGTTTACTGCGTGCGTCATTATTCCCTAAATCCCTATATGGTCAGGTCTCTTGTCTCTGGTCACGTCTTAATGTATAGACAAGCGGGTACGGACAGTGTAAACCTTATCGGATCGAGCTCGAGCCGTTGAGCCATTGCCCCAGTATCTGGGCCATTGCGTCAAAATCATACGTGTAGGTACTGTACTTGTATATTATATATGGTCGTCAACGTCACTCAAAATGTTTGTATTCTGCAAAGATCAATGATAAAAGTATAATTTTGTTGTTTCAGATATCCATAATCATTTGATCAAGAATTCTAATTAGTATTCGCATTTTAAGATCCTTTACACTAGTAGAGCACTAAAAATCGGTCTCTCCCCTCTGCTATATAGTCTAAGGTCTCTCCTATTGGTCGATCCGAATGGCACTCGCTCGCTTCGCTCGCTACGGGGGCTCAAGAAAAGGAAACTAACCAGGTGCTAACCCAAGACATACCCAAAATCAAGAAAAAACTGCCCATATAGCACACCAAATCAAGATTACGATGTGTTCGCATTGTGACGATGTATCTAAACGCAGACACAGGGTTGCACAATTGTACGATGTAAATGTGCTACGTTTACACGTTTCAGGTACACACGTATGCACAAAGGTTAAACGTCCGCCTCACAATGTAGCCACAGTATACCATTTACATATACACAACTTAAGTGATCCACAGTGTGTTATCGGCTGCACAGTGATTGTGTATTATGCTTAAACTCTGCTTACACATGGCATTTGTCCTTCTCAATTTGAACGTAAATATACTATTCCGTGTATATGTAGCTCCGTCGCCCCATGTATACGCCCTGTCAAAGAAACCAATTTTTCATGAGCTGCTTCAGGAAAATAAAAGTTTTGCTGCCTGACCTTTATTCGTTCTCACAACAGGTATTTTAAAAAAATAATTAATATTATGGTTTTTAGAGAACGAAAGAGCGGGCAGCGAAACTTTTGTTTTCCTGAAGTATCTGTCTGAAGAAAAGTTACTTTAAAATTGTTCTTTTTTTCTTTCCACATAATATACAAAGAGCGGCTAAAATATAGAACAAATTCATTTAAAAATCAGGTATTTTTAGAAAAATGCTCGATCACGTCAATTATAATTTCTATTCCTTTTTTTTGCTTCAAAAAGAAAATATACAGGGTGTTTCAAAAAAATAAATTTGATGCAAATTTTTTTTTTTAATGAAACACTATTTTTTAAAGTCCAATTTTGAATTCTGCGTCAAATTCTATGTATAATTCACGTAGCATACTGTAGCACTTTCCTGTCTTAATTTTTAATAGCCTATCGATTGATGGCAACTTCAATATCTCCAAAATAGTTAGATATGGAGTATAGGTTCATGCTACATGAATTTGACGAACAATTCAAAATTGGAATTTAAGCAATAGTGTTCCATTTAAAAGTAAATTAAGTTTGATGTCAAATCTGATTTTTGACACAACCTGCATAATTTCTTTTTAGAGCAAAAAAGCAGAACAAAAAATTATAATGGACGTGTTGGAGCATTTTTCTAAAAAATCAATACCTGATTTTGAAACGAATTTGTTCCATATTTTAGCCGCTCACTTTATATAGTTACTACTACGGAACGCTATCAATTGGTGCAACAGAAAGTAGAAGTAGGAAAACACTAGAAAATGACAGAACTTTTACAAGAATATTAAAATGTATTGAAAATATTCAAATAACATAGTAAAAAACGCAAATATATCTTATGCTATACATTGCCAGCCTTTGTTGCAGCTCAGCAGCTCTCTTTTCAGCCATTCTTCGTTTTTTGGAACAAAAAAAAATCCTCCAGTCGGTTGGTTGCTTGTCGTAACCATTCGCAGACCGCCACGTCGTTTTGGAGCTCAAACTTGGCAAATTGGGTATTGGACAAGAGTCTTTCATAAAGTCACTGCAATAATACAAAAAAGTACCTATAAGCTGAGCACAAAAGATGAATTGTTATAATTGTAACTGTAAATACTCTGAAGGATGTTCACTTTCTAATTTAATAAAAGTAAATGTGCAGAACATTATACGCCGTGATACCCAATGACTTTTGATTGTGCCTTTCCTACAGCATCCATACCCAGTGTGGCCTTTGAGCTATATATGAACGAGCCGGTGCCGGTGCATCGCAAATGTAAGCATCCATTACGATTTTATATGTAATTCCTGAATCTATAATTCCATTATTTACGAGTTCCACGTTTTCCTTTACAAAATTAGACAAAAATAAAGAACAAGACTCTGATTTGCTATTTCCGTGATATATTTTTAACACTCTATTGATTTAAATTGTTCCAAAAATAATAAAATTGGGCAGTTACGGTTTGATAAAAAAAGAACCTTAAATTGACATGCATCAAAAGGTGTTGAAAATTTTTATATCAAAAATCAGTGTAGCGATAATCGTTACTGGATTTCCATGACCGCCTAGGTATTCTATAAAAAGAAAGTGCATACCACCCCAGAACTTACAAATGGTAAAATTACTACTACCTGCTACCACATGAGATACAAATGGCCAGCATGCTAACGCTCTGCGCTGGCATTGTTCCATCTCCCTCGAATGTAGAAACGACAACACACAACTGCAGAGTGTATATTATTACACTGTACTATTACTTTTACGTGGTGTATACACAAAATTTTACTTAGAGTCATAAGCACCACACTAATGATTTAAACTTTGTCAGCATCCTGTACGAAAGTTAAATTTCAAAATTCTTACGTTATTATAGGTACATAAAAATATTAGGTAGAAATCCAACAAATTACATTAAACCATTGTAAGCATGTAGGGTAACCATGTAGGGACCTATATGAACGTTAAATTTCAATATCATTCCAATGATCCATCTGTACTTTGTATAAATATGTTAAGAATCTTAGGTGCATAGGGTTAGTTTGGGTTATAAATATTATTAAACATTGCAGCTCCAATATTAATGGTACCTAGGAGTAATAAAGTATTTATCAATTTTACTATACCTTATAATCCGTTTCAAAGTGCACAGAGACACACACACTTCCGCGTCTTCTCAAATGATAAAACAAAAATGGCTGCTATATGATGTGGATGTACTACCCCACTTTTATAGAGGAAAGAGGATACACATGAGATACACATGCCCGGTATGCTTACGCTGACGCTTGCGCGCGCACTGTGCCGTGCTTCTTGAATGGTAGAATGTAGATACGACAAGACACAACTAAAGAGTGTATATATAGTTCTTTGTATCATGTGTGTATATCGCACTTTTACGTAGTGTATGCAGTAGGTACAAATATTGCATAAAGCATCACACATACATATGACTTAAACCTTGTAGGCATCATGTACGGACGTCAAATTTCAATATTCTAATGATCCTTCTTTACGTTATATAAAAATGTTTAGAATCTTAAGTGCATACGGTATACAATTATTAAACATTATATCACATAATTCTATCAACATAAACATAGGTGTATCTCATATGTGTACGTCAGTACTAGATCAACAATTAGTTTCATAATAACATATTTTGTTTCTCACGTGTATATCTTGTAGAGACGTAATTTGAATTGGACGTGCTGTATGGGTGTTTAGAAGCATAATTTAAAAATAAAAAGTAAAAAATAGCAATGGGGTTTGAACCCGGGCCGTCCAGGTGAGACCCATCCACCTAAACCCCTCGACAATAATAGGAGAGGTCCATTTTTACATCGTGCTCTACTTGTGTAAAGGATCTTAAAATGGTTATTATTCTATTGTTATTCTATTCTACTGTTACCTTCACGCATGGCCCTCCGGCAAGTTCACTCTGTACGTACCCGCTTTTAATGTATAGCAGTATAAGTTAAATTCAAGTGGTCTAAAATAATTACGAAAAATTGACGCTAGCTCCCGGACTATTTTATTTTCGGATTTCCCATTACTAAAGGAGAAACAATGCGGCGTTGCCAAATTCAGCAAACAATGCTGATTTGTCAGAAACATTAATATAAATCCCATGAACATAGACACGAAAATAATTATGTTAAATATAAAATCGATTTACTCAAAATTGGGTAAACTATATCAGCAAACCTCAATAGCGAAATTTACTCCAACAATTTTATAATATTCGAATTCTCGATTATTATGTTGCCTGTTCACTATCAGAAAGTAAATATGGCATGAGCGCATGTAATGTTGGGATCAGGGTTGCCAGATTAGGGGATTTTCCCCAAAAATTAGGGGATATTTTTTTCTTTGGGGTATTTTTTGGGGATATTTTATTCTAGGGATTTCTACTGGGGAAACAATATTTACCTGGGGAATAACAGGGGATTTTAAGTTTGACGCGACTCGACTCAAATCTGATCTCTTAAATCACAAAATCAGATAAAAACACAAACATCATAAATTATTCTGATCATAAAATGTAAAAAATATATATTTTACTAATTTTTATGTCCAAGCTGCGCTGACGCCATCTATAGTTGTGGCATAAAAATATTTAATCCGCCAAATGGTTTTATATACTTTTAAAGAAATTTGTCGTTATTTATCTAGGGAAATAATCTTAGGTTAAATATACTAATCAGGTCAAGAAATATTAGGTTTGTTCTAGCAGCGAATTCAAACGGTTTCAAACCGCATAACGATATAAGCACAGCTTACCAAACAATCAGCTATCCAACTCTTAACATTTGAACGATATGCGCATTTCCTCGCGCAGGCCGCCATTCTGGGTTAAAATCTATCAAATTCGACAGTGCTGGCTCGTCGCTCGTGGTCGTGTCAGAGGAGTTGTTTGTGTTAACCAGTGTCGTAGTTTCAGTTTAGGTATATATATTTTCTAGTTATAGTAATTAACAGTGTACATACGTTCTTGAACAAACTACTTATTTTATAATATCTATCTGTGCTTGTATATAATAGAAATGGATAAACCGCGAGGTGGACACGTTTGTGCCGCTAAAAACTGCAGTGCGAAAAGTTATGAATCTAACAAGAAAATAAGTTTTTTTAGATTTCCCAAAGATTCATTAGGTAAGTTTTTTTGACAAACATCTTAAAAATGATGTGCTATTGTAGCCTAGAAATATATTTCATTAATGTAAGCATAGCTGTTTTTACTGGAATGTAATTAATTTTGAATGTAATACTTCTTACTATGATATTGTTTATCCTTAAATGAAGATTATGTTACAAATTACATTAAACAAATTAATTGTTTTAGTAGTTATTTGTGTTTTTAGAGTGTAAAGTAACGGATTGCCGCTTGAGAAAGAATATTACCGCGGAGCGCGTTATCCTTTCGAAAATGGCAATCTTACTTCCCGCTCAAAAAATACACAGAACTTTTTCTATAGCCGCATTTTTTTAAATTAAATGCACATTTTTCTCTCTACTTATTCTGAAATTTGCAAATGACATGTCATTTTTCGCATATTATATTCGGGCATATTTAGAGCAGGAGTGCCAGCATCCATTGTAACAAATGCACGACTGTCATTTATTTATACTTTTGGTTGGCGTCACTATCCATAGCACACTCGACGGAAAAAGTGAGAATATTCTTTTCCCTTTAGAGCATAAAATAAGGATGCCGCGGCGTTCGTCGATTTTGCGATTTCATTTGAAATTACTAATTAGTTATTTTGCGCACGGCTGTAGAAAAAACAATTATTGTACAGGGTGGCACGTTTAAGAGGGGCCTATAACTTAACTCGAAAACGATGGGGGTTGCAAAAAAAATTAAGTACAAAAGTTGTTCCTAGTAAAATAATGTTTATTTTTTTATATTTTTTAATCGACACTTTTTTATATACAGGGTGATCAAACAAAGTTATATTTTTTTCAATGAAACACCCTATATTTTATTACATTTTTGGTTCTATTTAAAATTCTAAGCATATTTGATGTATGATGTTATACCTCTAGAGTTAGTAGGTACTTTCACAGCTATAAACAGTTAAAAATCGGTACTTTGGTTACTTTTCACCCTGGTATCAAGTATACCATTAGAGATTGAGCAAACTGAATTCCACATTCCTATCTTAACTTTTCAAGAGCTATCTGACAGTACTAACTGGCAGGTGGTACAATGGGTACCAAATAGACGCCACTAAAATTCACCGGATCCTGGCCTATCAGGTGATGGGTCCGCCCACGCGACGTCAGACTTTGACTTTAGAGGTTAGCGGTAAACACAACGTTTTTGTTTACATTTTGTCAAGATGTGTAATTTTAACGATTTCTCCGTGAATTTGCATTATTTATGAATATTTTTAGATAGTTACTTTCTAGAGACATATTTATTTAGTGTGTTCAAGTATTCTCCGAGAAATAGGACTCAAGGAAATACTATTACAACGAGAATAATTTAAGACTGTTTTGGTAAGTTCATTTCTAATGTATAGATTATAGATTTGTTTTCAGATTTAATGCTATTAAAGTAATATTTCAAAATAATTTCAACTACTTACTTAAAAGTTTGTTCGAGTTAATTTATACTAGGTAATAAGTCTACTAATAGTACTGTTTTTTTCTGATTTGCAGGTACAAAGTGGATATAATCTCATATTCTTTAGTGCTTGAAGCAATACATAAAGATGGATATCTTGAAAAAATATGTCTTAGGCATATCTAGATCTATATAATATCAAGCGAAGACTGTTCTGACAGAATTTCCACCCAGATTGTAATGGATTTAGACCATACAAAGAGACAGTCTCATACAAAAAGGGCATATAGGAAATGAAAACAAGTATCGAAGCTTATAATCAGTCTGCTTGTGAAGAAAGCAGCTGTAGTCATTGACATCTTACATTTTAGTATCTATATATACTTGGAAAGGTAACTAACATTGTATACATAATCAGAAAATATTTTTGTTACACCTATGTGCTTTGACAAGTTAATTTTTGTATATATTCTGAAGTAGAATGTATGTATACAGTATTAATTTATTTCAGGATATGCACTTACAGAGATGATATAACCCATAGAACCATCCATAGAAGTACAAACAAATTTTATAAGTGGGAAAAAACATTTGAAATTCCTGTTTTTCACAGAGACGAGGAGGACTAAAATGTCCCTCCAGAAAGAAGCACTCTTTTGCAAGATCTTAGATAAGTAACTTACATGAAGAGAAATTATTTTTATATAGGTGTACCTTCTTTAATATTGTTAAGAAACTATTTATTTTTGTAAGACTTGATACTTGATTTTTTCATATTATTATGTAATAAAACATCTATTGTGATAATATTGTTAATTATTTTCTGTATTATTTTGACATCAAATTATTATGCACTATAATAAGCATTTGCCCATAACAGTTTTTTTAATGAATGGAATGATAATCTAGAGAATATCATTATTGTTTCACGCATATTTTACATGGCACACAAGTGTGGCATAAAATATACCTACCTAGGTAAATCATTATGGAAAAAATACACTAGATATTTTGAAAATCCAATTTAATTTAAGAAATCCGCAGTTTCGATTACAGCTCGTAAGAAGAAACTGCAAGAAACTTACGAGTGATATATCAAATTCACATATTTTTTAAAATAAGAAAAGTACAATATTTACTTAAAAACTATAAATGTAACTATTATTGTTTCATGCACCTTAAAATAAATATAACATGTCATTTTATAAAAAATATATATTAACTTGTTGACAATGCAACGTACTTATCATAAGTCTCATCATTCAGGGATCTCAAAAAGTTTGAAACTGATTCGATTTCAATTTCCCTTTTCATTCTTTTATCTACTGGTGCTGCACATTGACTTTCACATCTTTTTTCCCTTTATGAACTTCTCAATTTCTTCGTTATGGTCATTCTTAATATTTGATAGTTGTTCTTCTGCAAGCATTTCAGCAACATCACCTAAAACAAAATTGCTTCCTGTCCATTGCTCATACAAACATACCAAATGTATGTGTTTACACATCATAGTTTTTACAGAATACTGTGAGCCCTCACACCTGTAGCGATGAATGCAATCCTTGCATATTTCATAATATAATGTTTTGCATTCTGTCTCACATAATAATTCATTATAAGAAACATTATAATAATATTCACCTTTTGAAGACTTTATTACCTGAAATTCTCCAAATCCTACCTGTTTTACCTCAGTTCTGTTCATTGTTTCTGCAATTTTGTGTGCTCCTCCTCGTCTATGTGAAAAACAGGAAGTTCAAATGTTTTTTTCCCACTTGTAAAATTTATTTGTGCTGCTGTGGATGGTTCTATGGAGCGCATATCCTGCAATAAATTAATACTGTATAAAATACAATAAATACATTCTACTTAATAAGAATACATACAAAAATTAACTCGTCAGAGCACATAGGTGTAACAAAAATATTTTTTGATTATGCATAAATATAAATTATAACAATGTTAGTTACCTTTCCAAGTATATATAGATACTAAAATGTAAGATGTCAATGACTGCAGTTGCTTTCCTCACAAGCATACTGATTATAAGCTTCGATACTTGTTTTCATTTCCTCCATTGTACCTATATGCCCTCTTTGTATGAGACCATCTCTTTGTATGGTCTAAATACATTACAATCTGGGGGGAAATTCTGTCAGAACAGTCTTCGTTTGATATTATATGGATCTAGGTATGCCCAAGACATATTTTTCAAGATATCCATCTTTATTGTCTGGCCTCAAGCACTAAAGAATATAAGATTATATCCACTTTGTACCTGGCATACCTGCAAATCAGAAAAAAAAACAGTACTATTAGTAGACTTAATACTATAAATTAACTCGAACAAACTTTTAAGTAAGTAGTTGAAATTATTTTGAAGTATTACTTTAATAGTATTAAATCTGAAAACAAATCTATAATCTATACATTAGAAATTAACGTACCAAAACAGTCTTAAATTATTCTCGATGTAATAGTATTTCCTTGAGTCCTATTTTTCGGAGAATACTTGAACACACTAAATAAATATGTCTCTAGAAAGTAACTAGACTAAAAATATTCATAAATAATGCAAATTCAGGGAGAAATCGTTAAAATTAAACACCTTACACCTCTTGACAAAAAGTAAACATCGTTGTTTATTTACCGCTAACCTCTATTTTTTTTGTTCGGCGAGAATGTAGGTACACAAATATACAAATAAAAATTAACTAAAACCGTTGATTGCATCCAATCAACGATAAAACTAAAAAAAAAATAAGATATAATATCAAAACTCCAATCCTGTCTATTTAAAATTGAAAACTCCTTATCCCGGCCCTGTGTTTTAACCCGAAATGGCGTCGGCGACGTCAGATTTTTATTTTCACTTTGACAGGAGAGTCGGCTAGCTGATTGTTTGGTAAGCTGTGATATAAGCGTCGCTTATATCGTTATGCGCAAACTCCGGACGGTTTGAAACCGTTTGAAGTCGCTGCTAGAACAAACCTATTATATTTTTAAAGTGAAAACGCCTTTAGGCTCGTTTACAGAATAATCGACTAGGTATAAATATGTATTATACCGGTCCGTATGCTTATACTCGAGTGAGGTGGTGAATAATGGTGCGAGAGGTATCGGGTTCGATACCCGAAGCCTTCTTTCAAGAAACTTTTTTTCTTATTTTTATTTAACTTTTAATATCGCATTATCGGAGTTTTCACTCCTATCGTACGGTCTTAAGCACACACCTTTTCATTTCTTATCTTGTTTTTACTGTTGGTTATAAGTTCTCTCTTTCATTTGAAAAATAAAAAAATTCCTGGACAAAGTAGCTTTTATTTGCGCTAAATATTTTCTAGTTCTTGAGGCTTTTTTTTGAGGGATTTTTTTGGAGTGGAGATATGGGGAAAATATTTTAGCCACAAAAATGTATTAAAATCCAGGAATAAAATATCATAATCTACGAAAACAAAAAAAATGTTTTTTTTGGGGATTTTTTTCAAAAAGTCCTAAATTTGAGGGATTTTTGAATTTCGACTAGGGAAATCGAGCCGAACGGTCTGGCAACCCTGGTTGGGATTTCTGATTTTATGAAGCGTTTAATATGGATTGTCGATTCTTACCATTCATGTAGAAAAATTGCTGAAGTTAACCGCAAATATTTATTTTTATTTTATGTCTTACTCCTGTGTGTGGTAAGCAGTTTTGTCTTTTATTTTCCATTAAATTTTATAAGGTATTAGGGAATTAATTACACTGATTCGGCAGGTCAAGACAAACATATAAAATGCGGAGCTGACAGGACAGGTTTTGACTTGTTAATTTTTTTACACAAATTACTATACTTTAACAGAAAAGTTTTCTTAAATAAAAAAAAATATGTCGATCATTAATAAAAATACAAGATAAATAATCGTTTTGGCGTGTGGTATGTGTAACTAGCCGAACCAGGGCTGCTCTTTTTAGTACAAATGTACTAGACTGAGCACATTGAATTGCCTTTTTGTATGTCGGTACCTCATCGACAAACAAAATAAAATTAATTTCTTCACTTATTCAAATATTTCAAAATAAATCCTATCTAAAACACCTCTGAAAACTAGAGTATGATAAAAAAAAATTGTTTTATTGGAAATCCTATTTTTGTAGTAAGGTTTGTTTAGTCATCGCTAATGTTACCTAATAGGTAATCGTAATATTTTTGATGTTTTAACAGTTGATAGTTTGTTATTATTTTAATAATTAAGAACGTTTACGATACGATAATTTAATTATGATTGTTTCATTAGTTTCTTGGTTTTAATTAATTTATTTAATTTTATTAGTTAGTGCTCAAAGATTTATGAACACGAAGAAATTCAGTACCGATTTCAGTATTTGTATCGATTTTCAGAAAAATAATTTAAAAACATAGTCACCATAATGACGTCTTGGACACCCAAATCACCCGATTGGTCATCTACTGATCTAAATTTATTGCTGAAAACCAGTACGAACCATACTAAACCATACAAAATGCAAGATATTATTGAAAATAGCGAGAAATTTCCTGTGAAGTTCCCAGTTGATACCGGACGATTGAAAACACTAAGAAATAAGGTAAAAAGCTCTTTATGGGTTTGTTTGCGAATTAAAAATTAATTATTAATTAATTATTTTTTTCAAAGATATTAAGATAAGATTGCGTGGTTGCTTTAAAATTTAAAATGATCAATTATTCCAGCATTATTTTGCCTTAATATTATTGAGAAAGTTGTGGAGCGATTATTGATTATTTTGAACGTCTTGCAGGTTTATCGATTTTACCTTTGGTCTACTGAACTAATCATTTAAAATAAAAAATGCTAGATAAGATAACTGAACACAATCATTTTAGGAATAAGATAAGATAAATTCCTTGTTTTTAATTTTATTATTCTGTCTGAGTTGATAAATACTTTAATAAATCCTCCGAAAGTGTTGCCACAAGATTTATACGAATTAAAAAAGACTGCTCCTTAGAGCACGAACGCCAAGTAAAAGATGAGTGTCTCGCGAGAGCTTTACTTTGGCTGCCGTCAAGGGAAAAGCGTCTCCAGCGCCATCTAGTGTAGGTGGCGTTGACTCGTGCGATTTCATTCGATGTCTTCGCGATGCAATCAATTTGCAGAATGCGCCGTCGTGGTCTAGAGGTTTAAATGGTTAGGTCTCAATTCTGTGGCTATCGGCGGCGGCTCGGGTTCAAACCCCGTTGCTTTTTTTTATTTTTTTTTACGGTTAAGTTTCTAAACAGTTTTTTTCTTGATTTTGGGTATGTCTTGGGTTAGTTTTGGTTAGCAAACAGTTTTTTTTTCTTGATTTTGGGTATGTCTTGGGTTACGTTTGAGTTGGCACCTGGTTAGTTTTCTTGAGTCCCCGTAGCGAGCGGAGGGCCATGCGAAAGTGAAATATTACTTATTGTAATATATATACCTACAGCAGCTTGTATGTGTTTCCGCGAATAAATTCACAAAGAATCCCCCTTCTTTGAATGAATTTGATGTCTGTATCCGCATTTGTAACATTCGACCTTGGCGGCAGCCAAAGTAAAGCTCTCGCGAGACACTCGTACTAAAAGGCAGCCTTTCAAGAATGTACCCGTTTTTGGTGACCTTGACTCTGCTCCGTTGACAACAATACCACTAAGTATCAGGAAAATATATTTTAAGCTAGTGACAATGACATATTGACATCTGACCACCAGAAATTGACTGATGGTATTTTGATTTTGACAATTAAACTCATTGTGCTTGGACGCACAGGCTATCGTCTGTCGCCTCTCCTTTTAGTTATTTTCTCTCTGGCAGGACCTCCTATAAATCAATGGGTAGAACGTGAACGTAGCATTGATTTATAAAAATCAATGGAACGTAGTAAGATTATAATTCAAAATTCCAACACACTTATAAATAGCAATATTATTGTTGGCTAGGAAACGTCATGTGACATACGCATGTGCAGATGAAATATTAGGTTTGTTCTAGCAGCGATTTCAAACGGTACAAAACCATTCGAAGTTTGCGCATAGTAATATACGCGTTCTAGCAAAACAAAATCACCGTTTGCAACAAAGTCTCGGACGAACATACGCAGTTGGTGAATCCACTAAACTGGCTACAAACCGTCCAAAATTTCATGCTAGAACAAACCTATTGCTTATTGTTAACAAATATCAAAATAAAGTTCACTCCCCTATATTTTTGATGGTTCAGTTGGTTTGATAGACCAGTGGTTAAAGGTTGTAGGCTTTAGTTGGTTGACCCGGAATCGATCCCCGTCTAATTAGTTGTCATTTTTTGCAGTTAGACTCCCCAAGAGAATTTTTAAAGTTAATTTGTAATTTAAATACGAATTTAACGGATAAATAACACCAGAGATCTCGTGACTCTGCTAAAATGGAGGACCGGCTAAATCTAGAGCAAATAAATGGTAACAATGTTGCCAAATTGCTTTGTCAATTTCTCACTTCACCATGGCCCTTTGCTCGCTACGTGGGCGGAACTCACCGAAACTAACCCAAGGCATGCCCAGAATGAAGAAAAAAAAATCATTTTACACATAAGCTTAAAAGAAAATTGTCTTGTCACTTTAATAGAACCCGGGCCGCCGTATCACAAGCACCGCATCTAACCACTGCGGCACGAGACACGCTGAAAGCGGTTCAACGATTCGAACAAACCCAAACTAGCCCAAAACATATCTTCCCACTGGAATCGAACTCGGGCCACGGTATTGCGGACTCAGCATCTAGCTACTGAGCTACGGACTAGTTAACAGCAATTCGCTAGACCCTAAATATATGAAGTTTGTCAACAATGTAATGCGCGCGCAACTCTGAAGTCCTCTGATGCGGTACGGGCAACGTCTTCTCTTTAAATGGGGCATAATAACAAACAGCATTTCAATCAATACGCGTTGTCTCTTATATCACATGATATTTCCTGGCCAATAGTAATATGGCAGTTTGCACATTTCTTAGAAATAGACATCCGTAGACATGACGTATACGCGCTACGCCACCGCCCAACACAAGCGTCTAGCGCTGGTACGAAATTTTCGATGCGAAAGCTGTGGACCAAAGCCTCCTCCAGAGGGTATTGCGTAGACATGCGTAATGGTCGAATATATCGGAATTATCCATGTCTTTACGGTCTAGCGAAACGCTCACAACGCCTCGGTGGTGTAGTAATTTGATGTTCTGCTTGTCAGGTTCGATTCCCGCCGGTCACAACGAATGTTTTGTTTACTTTATTTTAAGGTTATGTTTGCTTTTTATTATTAAGCGAGCGGAGGGCCATGCGGATCGACCGGAGAGGCCGATTTTTATGTAGTCGTCTACGCCTGTCAGGGATCTTAAAATGCGCATGAGCCGTCGTGGTTTAGATGGTTAGGTCTCAATTCTGTGGCTATTGCGGCGACTTGGGTTCAAACCCCGTTCCTTTTTTTATTTTTTTTACGGTTGTTTCTAAACAGTTTTTTTTCTTGATTTTGGGTTACGGTTGGGTTAGCACCTGGTTACTTTCCTTTCCTTGAGGGCCATGCGAAAAGTGAAATATTACTTATTGTAATATATATATATATATATATATATA
>JAEQML010050192.1:0-48820 GCA_016904865.1 Pissodes strobi | reverse complement strand
ATGTGGCCCATCAAATCCCATCGTCCTCCTCCAGGCTGGAGAACACCAAAGTACAAAGTCTGGAGCTGATCACTAGGGAGTGACTCAACAAACCCTATTTTTACCCCTGTCAGACTAGGGACCAACAAAGGAAAGAGTCTGAGGCCGATGCATCCAGTGGAAGCGGCCCTAGGTGGTAGATGCATACGCCTACTCGCATCGTCCGGTGAAAGACCACCCCACCAGAACTGGGAAGCGCTAAGTGGTTTTCCCGAATCACGTTCCGTTTCCGCGCTGGTGGTTCCGGGTCCCACAGTAGGAATATAATAATATGGACATGATGGTGCTTCCAGGATCAAAATATTCCGGAGGTAAACTCCCCGGCCATTCGGATCTCCGGGCGCTGGGTGGCCCTGGGAGCCCTTCATTCCGCATTTCACAGACAGCAAAGATACCGAACCAATTTAGAATTGATTTCTGCAACATAAGAGGCCTAAATACAAACATAAATTCGGTACACCAACATCTACATGCAAATAGACCACACATGCTAGCCCTTACAGAAACACAAGTATGTTCTACAACAACAACAGTGAACTACCCTTATCCTGGTTATGACTTACATACCCGATTTAGACATAAGTTCGGAATATGCCTTTTTGTCCGAAGCGACCTATCATGTCACCGAGAGGAAACACTCGAACCGAACAACCTTGACGTCATGTGGCTCAAGTTCACCGCCAAGGGATTAACCAAGTTTATATGTTGTCTCTATCGCCCTCCGAGCGATAGAGCCTACCAAAGCTTTTTTTCAACACTAGCTACCACTTTTGACTCAATACAGGTTGACCACCCCAGTTCAGAAATAATCGTTCTGGGAGACTTCAACGCCCACAACACCAACTGGCTCAAAGATCACAACAAGACCGACAACGAAGGTAGAGAGGCTGAAGCATTCGCCATCAGCTGCGGGCTTACTGAAATTGTAGACGAACCAACTCGAATCTCAGAGAGGGGCGAATTCGCCGCCCTCCTGGATCTTTTTCTAACCACCAATCCTGACCAGTACACAGTTACAGTTACAGTTGGTCCGCCATTAGGTACTTCCGATCACAAACTTATTACAACGGTTTGTGAATTGCCACTCATACAGAAGGATCCACCATTGCCTCGCAAAATCTGGCATTACAATTCTGCAAACTGGGACGATCTAAGGGAGTTCTACCTAGATTTTCCTTGGCTCGACGTCTGCTTTGGCGCTGACGACCCATCAGTCTGCTGCGAAAAGATCACGCAAGTAATCTCCTCAGGAATGGAAGCATACATCCCAAATTCCATCAAGTTACCATCAAAAGGAAAGCCCTGGTTCGACAGAAGATGCGAAAGAGCTGTGGGTAGGAAACAGCAAGCCTACAAGTACTGGCAGCAAAATCAGACCGCTGAAAATCGCAATTATTTTGTCGAAGCGAGAAACGAATGCAAGCGTATTATCGACGAAACTAAGGACAAACACAATCAAAGGATCAGGAATAAACTTTTGCAATGCCCCAGTGGCTCCAGGAATTTCTGGTCGGTAGCAAAGGCAGTAAGTAACAACTTTACAGAAACGTCTCTCCCACCTTTGACAGACGAACGTGGCATCATGGCGACTACAGCCAAGGAAAAAGCAAACATGCTCGCCAAAATGTTTTCTTCGCACTCTACCTTAGACGTCCCCCAAGGCAAGACTCTCCCCACCATATCGAACATCAACACTACCATGGCAGAAGTCAAATTTCATCACCGTGATATTCGTAAAATCCTTAAAAATCTAGATACGCAAAAGGCATCAGGACCGGACGGAATACCTGCCATCGTGTTAAAGAACTGCGCCAACGAACTAACACCCGTTTTTCCAGGCTTTTTTCTCTGTCTTACGGAAAAGGGATTTACCCATCTTCTTGGAAAGTCGCTCGAGTGCAACCTGTTCCAAAAAAATGCAAGAAAACCACGCCCTCAAACTATCGTCCAATTGCCTTGCTTCCAATAATCTCCAAAGTCATGGAACGTGTAGTCAATCAGCAACTGCTCAAGTACCTCGAGAACAACAAAATAATCAGCGATAATCAATACGGCTTTCGCAAAGAGAGATCGACAGGAGATATATTGGCCTATGTCACTCATATATGGAGTAGGGCAATTGAGAACTACGGAGAGTCTCGAGCGATTGCGTTGGATATTTCAAAGGCATTCGACAGAGTTTGGCATGACGGACTGCTCAACAAACTACCGTCCTTCGGACTGCCAGTCTCTCTCTGCAGCTGGCTTGCCAGTTTCCTTAAGAGTCGATCTCTGCACGTTGCAGTCGATGGACATATCTCGGACACATTCACCATCAACGCGGGCGTGCCTCAGGGCGCAATACTTTCACCAACTCTGTTCCTCATCTATATTAATGACCTGCTGACCGAAACAAATTATCCTGTTTACAGTTTTGCAGATGACAGTACCCTTGTCTCCCACTTTAGATCAGAAAAACCCTTACTAGCGACTGAGACTCATCACCGCAGACAGGAGCAGATTACAGCAACTAATCAAGACCTGGAGAAAGTTCAAACTTGGGGCGACCGAAATCTGGTCCAGTTCAATGCAGCAAAGACCCAAGCAGCCACGTTTACCAAGAGGGCCAATACAGCGGGCCCTGGCATCATTATGGCAGGGTCGACCATTCCTTCATCCTCGTCAATCGGACTGCTGGGTATCTCGGTCAACAGCAATATGTCCTGGCATGACCACGTTGCTAACATCGCAAAATCAGCCTCCCAGAAGCTTGGTGCGCTATTTCGCAACAAAAAACTCTATACACCGCAGCAGTTGCTCTTGCTCTACAAAGCGCAAATAAGACCGTGCTTAGAATATTGCTCACATATCTGGGGTGCCGCACCAAAGCATACCCTAAAGCTGCTGGATTCCATTCAGAAGAGAGCTGTGCGTCTCGTCGGCGACCCGGAATCTAGATAGTCTGGAACACCGCAGACATGTAGCCGAGATATCTCTGTTTTACAGATATTTTCACGGCAGATGTTCTCAGGATTTGGGCCGCCTCATCCCGCCCCTGGCAGCTCCTGTCAGACAGTCACGACAGACGGCAAGAGCGCACCAGTTCGTCGTACAACTGGAAACAATTAGAACATCGCTTTACAAGAACTCCTTTGTCTGGCGCACTGCATCACTGTGGAACTCACTCCCAGGACATCTGTTTCCCACTAACTACAACTTACAAATATTCAAGAGCCGTGTCAATCAACATCTTCGCACACACACCGCTCGTCGAGCGCCATAGGGTCTCCCTTTAGTGTGTGTGCCACTGCCATAAAAAAAAAAACAAAAAAAAAATAATAATAACAGCCTTGGCTGATTGTGATCCTCGGCTATCGCCTCGGATCACAAACTTCAGCCCGGCCGTTATTTGCTATTTATCGGCCTTATAACTATAAGCTATATTATAGCTTCTTATTCCATTATTGTTTCTAACCAGCTGGTACCTAACGTAGTACATACTGCATTAAAGATAATTGGCATAATTTAACTTGGTTGTGAGCCCTTCATTCGAATACTTCGAAGAGCCATCACCGTATCTATCAGGCTCTACAAAGTTAAAACCAAGGCCTCTATGAAGGTGATACATGTGGTTATCTAATATGTCAGTTAAAATTTTGTCAAAATTTGGGTATGCATCGGAACCCAAAATACGTGGAATTTTGAACATTGAATTGTACAACAAAAGATAAAATGGCGTTTAGTATCGCACTAAATTTAGTCGACATTCGAATCCTTGACTGGATCTATAAACAGTGAGGAGGGTGAATGTTTAAAAACTGGAAAAGAAACCGACAAACTACAAAGAAAAACAGAAAAAGCAACTAAAACCCTTACATAAAACAGGACGTATAAATACAGTATAGCTAGAAATCTAATTCTACCGCTGGTGAAAATCGACAACGTAAAAAAATTCTACCATCTTTTTGAAGTCTATAATGTGTATTATCTTAAAATACTTATTTGTTTACTTATTTAAGAACATAAAATATCATACTATAATAACTATATTTTTCTGAATTTGTGTTTGGAATGGGAAACTTTCAATATTCTGATTTTTCGGTATGAGGGTAAATCTCAGGAAAATAGACGAAACTGTGTAAGGGGATATGGCATCATAACCCCTGCGCAGTGATTAGTGCGCAGCTACTTCAGCGCTTCCTGGTAAAACGTATTCTTCCTAACGCCAGAAACTAGGCAACCATTTCCAAAAAGTGATTGCCAATATTCAGGCGTCACGCGGCCTAAGGTGGATATAGGATATGTTTACACATCAGCGTCTCGAGTACTAGCAGCCTAGCTCATTTTTTTTTATTTAAATCTTTCTTTTTTTAAAAACATAAAAAACAAGCCAGAAATTATTGATAAATTAATGATTCCATTGTTTTATGGTGTCTTATAAAATTTAAGACCCAACAATCATAATAAAAAAGAGGTAGGTACTACAATCCTTTGTTTCATAGTATTAGGGGTAGATGCGAAACTTGGCAATGTTTTTTTTGTCAACTTTCTCATCTCATTTTTTTTCTTGAAGGGTCAAGTGTCGTGTTAGGTCACAGATGCTTATTCCTAAGTACAATTAGGACATGTCGATCACGACCGTTACGATTGAATTGGCGCCTGTCTATCAGTGGGTGGTTGGTTTGTTTTTGCTTGCGATTCCAGATCTCCGAGGTGGATTTTCCGGTTTAAAAACTAATAATTAATACTGTTGTTTTGTATGGTTGTGTTGTTAATAAGGAAGGGCCCTTACAAGGTAAGCTGATTTCCGATTAATGTGATTTAATAATGCAGAATTGCCATATCCGAGGCTATATCCATTACCAAGGTTTTGTTTATTAAAACTATTTTTTGTTCTCGGTAGGGGGTTTCGCGGTTTTGTTTTCTTGTGCCTACTTCTAGGTATTTTAATTTAAAAATTGTAGGATAGGTTAAAACTCGGGTTGGAAGGAACCCCTCTCACGACATTGTTTGTCTCAGATTGAAACTACTTTCTCGCGATGATCGGAAATTGAAAAGCGGCAAATTTAGGAGTGTCGACAAACGCCAATTTTTGGCGAAAAAGGGTGGGTCATCGGAATACTGCGCGAGCGTTTCAAACTTCCTGGTTCGATAATTATAAATGGCTTTACCGAAGTATATATAAATAGAGTTTGTATTGTTGGCCGTGCATTTTATTGGGTAAAACAAAACATTCATGGTGCTTAAATGACGGTTTCAAAAATCTGTTACACAGATTGCGGCCTTCTTAAATTATTTTAATGACTTTAATTTGCACTTTTAGTTTTAATCTTTCACGGATGTACTGTTTGATGTGTTACAAAAGATGTGACTGAATCAAGTTTTTGAAAAATATAAAGTTTTACATTACGAAGTTTTAGGCACTATTTCATTACAGATTGCCACTCGTATTCGAGATTTAGAAAAAATACAGTTTATCACTTTAATGTACACATCAAAATTTGAATCTTACTCCAAAAACTCACCTACCGATATGTATTAACTAACCTAAAAGACTGTTACCCTAATATATTTGCAGAGTCTCAAAAATTGTATTATGAGCGACAATTTATTTGGGCTAATGAAGAACTTAAAGACCTTGAACCACAAACTTTAGTGAAAAATATTACTGAAAATAAAAATATCTTCAGAGAAGTATATAAACAATTTTCCTTAATAATGACAATTCCATCTACTAGTGTTTTGGTGGAACGAAGTTTTTCTTGCCTAAAAAGGGTTAAAACCTATTTACGTAGTTAAATGATCGGAAACCGAATTACAGATACGTAATTTTTATTTTTCTAAATATAGGGCGTAAATTTTACTTTACTTAGTGAATACAAATATATATGAAAAAAAAAACGTTCGAGCAATTACATTTGTGAATACGCCCTTTATTTTTTTTTTAAATTAAATTTTTATACCTATTTTAGCAATATCGAGAATGCGCCATCAAAATATGTTTACCTTAGGTGTGTTTTTAATGATTTATGTTAAAGCATTTCCAGAATATGAATCGGTAAATGATTTACCTAGGACCGGAAGACCAACAGTAGATGACAAACAATGTAAAACTTAATTTTTTGCCGTCTTACCGAGAAAATTCAAAGATTGCAATCAGTGAAGTCGGATTAAATTTAAATATCGATCACGCAAGTGTTGAAAACATTTTGCATGCACAGACAAGTCCCATCCTTACAAAATAATGCCGGTCCATAAACTCAATGAAGACGATTTTGGCCGAAGAATTGACATTTGGGAGGAAATGCAGAACCGTTGCAACGCAAATCTTTTTTTCGCTGCGAATATTTTATTTTCAGGTGAAGCTATATTTTGAGCGGTACAGTTAATAATCAGATCCGTTCGAGCCTGATAAGCTTATTTCTACAATGTGGTTTCACGGCTCACTACTCCATTACGCAGTGTTAAAAGTACTTCGACAACACCTTTTCTAATAGATGGATAGGAAGACGGGGTGCTATTGAGTCGCCTGCAAGATCATCAGTAACCCCTTGGCTGATGTTTTACTTAAAAGGTAAAGTTTACTTAAATAGCCCCGGCCCGTTTCTAGGCAGTGTGCAGATTGTGCCATGCACAAGGGCGGCAGCGGAAAAATTGCCATAACAAAAAAAGTATATTACAAAATATTAGCGTCAGCAGGGCAGTGCTACTAGATGGGAACGCAGAGTCAATGCAATACGGCCCTTGCGTTGTGAGTTACAAAAAATATATTAGATATAACGATTGCAAAGCAACATATGAGGTTCTTGGAATAATAAATAAAATAAAATCATTTGAATTTGTGTATTCTATTATTGTTTTGGTTTGACCTTTTACAAAGAGCTAAGGGATTAAGTAAAATGGTTCAAAATTCACATCGTAATCTTTCCTAATCCGTAGGTTGTCTTCAAAACCTAATTAAATATTTTCAGTTTTAAGAAAGCATTTCACCGTTATTCTCGATATAGATTCTATTTTCCGGACGCCAAAAGACTACACAGTTTTTGTATGAAAGAAAAGATGCAAAAATGCACTTTAAAGCGAATTCTAACATTCTAAATACAGTAAATGTTTCCTTGGGGGAAAGGTTTGAAGTATTAAAGTAACGCAACGATCTGTATAAATTTTTAACAGAAACAGTATCATCTGAAGAGCTAATGCAATTGTGCTTCGACTTGGATTTAGCTTTACAAGTCTAAAATGATGGTGAACTTGATAAAGATATCAACGGTAAAGAGTTATATGAAGAAATGTGTATTTACAAAAAATAATTTCCCACGCCTGAACTACCTCTAAAAAATGTAAAGATTGTGAAAACTAGTTCAGTATCCTCTATATAATTTTGCTACTGCCCCAAAAATAGTCTTACGCTATCAGTTTCCGTGGCAACAGCCGCGAAGACGTTTTCAAAATAAAAAATTATAGAAACTTATCTCAGCTGTTGGCGAAAATTAATAATTTCGTAAATAATTCGAGGTTTCCAAACTTTATTGCCATACTGTATATTATGTTTAAGCAAACAAGCAACACATCATTAAGATTAGGTGTGGTCCTCCTATCTTCCAACTCTATTAGAAACTTTAAGGAATATTTATGATAAAATGTTACTGATTCACGTGTAAGGTTCTTTAATAACAGCTCAGAAACTGTAGACATCCCTAGACATAGAGCGCAAAATAATATCATATTACCACGATTAAACACAACTTTAAGGTAAGAACCATATTATCATTATTATTATTTTTTTGATATATCTTCCCTCAATCAAAGATATTAGTATTAAGCATTTAGGGCAGCTTTACTAATATTATATTGATGTTCAGGTTTAAGAAAGCGAGTGAAACGGATTAGTATACCTGTTCTTCTGGAGAAGCTTGGCTTTGAAGAACAATGATGCAGAAATTTGAATATATGGCCAAGCATGCACCGTTTAGACTCGAAACTTAACTACATAATGTACTTACCGTATTTATAAGCGGATTGAAAAAATTAACAACATCTTGACATCAACAATTCCCAGGGGGGAGAAGGTTCTTAAAGTCAATATTTAATACGGATAAATCGTGTGTGTCTGAATGTACCAATGTCAGTGTTCTTTTCTTGTACAAAATATTGAAATGAAATTATATACTTACGTAGTTACGATCCATTAAGATACAGCTTACGTTTTCCAACTAAAACAACACCCCTTAAATGCGGGCAAGCGTTATTGCTGATTTCAAACGAATTAATTGTTATCATATTAACTAATAATAACCTCGAAAAAAATGAGCGTGATGAGTTAGAAAAAGAGAAACTAGTAACACATTCGATTCATATCATATTTCTTGATTGTATGCAAAAAGAGTTATATCTAAATCTAAAGATATAACAACCCTATTTTAGTTACAAAATTTAAAGTTGTAGAGTAGACCGCGGAGAGTTGTACTTGGCGACAATTACACCATCTCCGCGCTATTATAAGTATTATGCAGATGTGACAACTAAGGAAGACTATATTTTGCAACTGTTAGTGCGTTTTTATGAGCCTAAAGTAACTTCATTAAATCTCAATAATAAAGAAACTTTAGGCGATTTTAACCATTAACCACCCTAACTAAGAATGGAAATGGGAAACAGATGAAGATAATAATTTCCGCAAGCTCGAAGTTGTTTTAGTTAGTAGACCTATCTTAAGCCTATTTAATCCGGATATTCCTATAGAACTACACACTGACGCAAGTCAAATAGGATTGGCGGGAATTTTGATGCAACGAGGTTCAAACGAACGGTTACATCTCGTAGGTTACTACAGCCGACAAACAGCGGATGTGGAACGAAAATATCATTCCTACGAGCTGGTAACCCTAGCTGAAGTAGAGTCTACGATAATTTAGAAGCTATCTTTTGGGAATCCCGTTTATAGTAGTCACAGAGTGTAATTCTCTTAAATCTGCCAGCACGAAAAAGAAAATTATTCCGCGGATTGCACGGTGGTGGCTCGAAGTTCAAGAGTTTATCTTCGACGTCCAATACATACTGCCTTGAGTCGAAGGCCTTGTGAAAATAGCCACAACCAACGATGTGAGGTTCTCCTTCATATCCAAGAAGCCGACTGGGTGTTTTCAGGATTTAGGGATGACAAGCTGAAGGGCATTCAAAAAATACTTTCAAAATCACCAGAATCAGTACATGAAAAAGACATCCACAAAAAATATAGCTTAAGAGATGGAAGAATTTACCGAATAACATCTAAACGAATCTTGTGGGTAGTTCCAGGTAGTTCCAAAAGGAATGAGACGAAAAGTTTTCAAGGCAGCCATATGACGACCTAGGCTACTTTGATGCGGACAAGACGTTGCATAGGCTACGCGACAGCTGCTGGTTTCCTTACAATGAGGTAATATGTAGAGCAATATATTACTTGTTGCATTCCATTTTTATGTAGATCATCTGGTACCTTTCTCAAAAAGAAAGAGAGGGAACTGTTACCTAATTATTGCAGTAGATCATTCACCAAATTTACTTTTCTATATACGTGCAGCCAAGAATACAAAGTCAAATACGTAGTAGAATATTTCAGAGACATCTTCGCCCCTCCAAAGGTAATAATATCTGATCGAGGAAGCTCCTTCACAAGCAAGAAATGTATTTCCTTTTTCTGCAACCAGAACAATATCCGTCACATTGTTAATGCTGCAACAACGCCCAAAGCCAATGGACAAATTGAAAGGCTCAACAGAACGGTTCTTAGTGCACTACTACCATCCATTCTAGAAGAATTTGGGAAAGAACAAGTTCGATCAGTTCAATTCGCCGTCAACAATGTCGTTGATAAAAGCACCGGAAAAACTCCTAGACGAATTTAGTAAAATACCATCTATGTTAGAGGATTTACTGAATACCCGATAGGAAGCGGCACATAAAATTAAACCTGCCCAAGACAAGCAGAAGACCTACTTTGATAAGAAAATGAAGATACTACACAAATATAAGGAAGGCGATTTTGTTGTCATCCTTAAGCAAGTCCAATCGACAGGTTCCAACAGAAAGTTGAAAGCCCCATACAGTGGTCCTATGGTCGTTAAAGCGGTTTTACTAATGACCGATATGTAGTAATGGACATGAACACTTACCGAACTAATCGATCAACAAAGTATGAGAAGACCATTGCTGTAAATCGCATGCGTCCATGGTATCAAGCAAGAGTAGTCTCAGATGATACCAACAGTGTGCTAGTGAAGAGGACGGAACTGTTTTGTCTTCCGAAGGAGATGAAACAGACTTCTAGTATCTCAGGATGAGATATATGCAGGAGGGCCGACTGTAATAGTGCGTTATTTTTCAAATAATAGTTCCTATAACAGGTAATCTTCTAAAAAACGTATTCAAGCAAAGAACACTGATTTAGCAGTACGTTGGAATTGAAATGTTTACGTTACTGCGGGAAGACAGCTTGATTTAGTAATTTGATATCTCAGATAGGCCTTCATGATTTCATAAACAAAACTACCCCAAATATTAAGAGCTTTGCTTATAAGTTCAGTTTTAAAGTCCCAGCGATTGGTTTCAGTGACTAGGGATTTTTAATGTATTTTTGTGTAGAGTGATTTGAGCAGTTGTGATTTAATATACGGTGAGTTTTCTCAGTTCTGTTTCTGATAATTATTGCTCATTTATTGTTTTATCGATACAACACTGCAAACTGTTGAAAAAGAGTTATAATTATTTAAAGGTTATATATACTTGAAGTGCTGTTCGCTTCGGTGTTTAATCTTTGAGGTTCGGGTTAACTATCTGGTGACAGAGTATCTTGCGCGATATCCCTTGCACGTTTCCTATAGTTCGTGCTGGTGGTTGGATTGAATACGGTGTGCGTTCGTACCCGTGCGCACGTCATATTACTTCACCCTAGCGAGTTTATCAAAATATGCATATTCTGCTTACCTTCTTGGCTGTTTTGTTTAATTTCGCAATTTCGCAATTTTTTGAGTGATAAGTCGATTTTTGAACATAAATTGCGGCTCATGCCATTAATGAACATAACAAGTAATAGGAACCTATTTAAATTTTAAAAACAAAATGGTAACAATTTAATGTCTGGTATTTTCATTACATATTATTTCAAGGCGAATTAATGTTACATAATTTGCATTCAAATACGTTCATATTAAGAGCAGAAGATATAAATAAGAAGATACATTTTTCACCTCAAAAAATATAAATATAACCATTACATTCCCTTTTATTAATTTTCAGTCCTAAATAAATAATGAGGAAGTTTCCTAAAAAATAAGTGATTATTTTTTATTGCAAACTATAGAACAGTGAAAGAAAAATGGATACGTATTTTTGTATTTCCACTAAAGATGATTATTACGAGAGCTATGCCACTTTTTAGCTCTGTATATATAGATATACTAAGCATGGTCTGACGTAACAATTCATGTGCATTGTGACGTCATAAGTGCATTTCAAGGAGTTGTATCTACCTCATTTTTCGACTCATGAGAAAAAGAAAAAACACGTGACCACTTATTTTTCATGGGCTGTCAATACCAGCAATAAAATATTTGTATGAAACTTCCTCATTGTTCTCGCAAAAGTGTTCAAGGGTTTAAAGTCACAAAACACATTTTTTTTTGAAAAATAATTATTTTTATTAATACCTATTTTTACAATATGAGTACATAGTGTTTTACACAAATAGACGATATGAAAAATAATAGCATGACTAGTCACTTACATTACGTATTGCAATTAAAGTTGATACCAGTAGTTCAAAATAACATTATTATTTTTATTACACGTTTGTTAAGTTTTTTAGACGACTCATTTTTTGCTTACACGAGAAATGCAATTATCTAATTTAAAATATTCAATATATGTTTGCACATAATTCATGTAGCAACATAAAAAGCCGTCACAGGTAAGATTTAAGCATACCAAATTTTTACTGGTAGCAATTTTAATTTAATTTAACTTGATATCTTTGGTTTAACATGCTAAACTAAACTGTATTGTCAAAGTCAAAAGACAGAAGCTTCCCTATGAAAAACGTATTTGAAATTCTAGCCCTCCATCTGGGATTAATTTTATGGTGCGATTGGAGCAGAAATATACAAGGATGGTCGACCGTAAAGTACTCAACTCTTTCCTGTATCAATCTGCGCGGAATCATTTCGAAATCTAGTACAAAAAGCTTAATTACTACTTCCAGTTTATAGTACAAAATAAATCACCATATTATTTGAATCATTTTAGAAGAGCTTGAACTTTTAGTATAATTTGACACCCACTGCATTATAGCTATGCCAATTAAACATAATAATACACAAGTGCATAAGTGAAATATCAGATAACAGTTTTCCTCTGGATAGTTTTTTTGTGACTTGGCAGAAATGTACCGATATTCTAGAAAAAAATGTGCTTTTGAGGCCTGGGTATGATGTTTTGGTAGCTAAATTTTTAGAGGACTCTACCGCAGAGAAATTGGATATGCTAACCTTAAACAGGAAATTATATTTCTATCGTTCAATCCGCTCAAAGCTATACTTT
Source organism: Pissodes strobi (assembly GCA_016904865.1). Lineage (NCBI taxonomy): Eukaryota > Metazoa > Arthropoda > Insecta > Coleoptera > Curculionidae > Pissodes > Pissodes strobi. Next base: position 36,226 of record JAEQML010050192.1, on the reverse strand, counting down.
TACACTGTTCCAAACTTTCTTCCTGAACATACCGAGTCTCTGAACGTGTGTATAATATACTTGCAAATTTCAAATTATTGACACTTGAATCATCGTTGAGGGCATAAGTAATATCTATATCTATTCAAACGCTCAACCCGGCAACATTTTATGCTGTTGTCAGATTTTGAAAATTATTACTTCACTAAAGTGAAAATAGGAGAAAGGGAGATCTTATGGCACTCGACGAGCGGTGTGTGCGCGAAGATGTTAATTGGAATATAATATATGAAACATAGAAAATATAATTTCTGGACTGTTCTTACTCGTCTCCTTTTTTTTGGTACTCTTCTTCCATAGATTTATTTTGCGAATCTAATGATAATACCATTTATAAACAACTATTTTGAACAATAACCTAGAAAACTGCCAACAAGTATTCAGGTTCATTATTATCTCTTTATCATTATAAGATTATAGTTTAATTAAAGGGTAGCTTGCTCGTGTTAAATTATTGTTATTTTGGGTTAGTTGCTCAAAATACTTATGAACAAAGCATGTTTAAAATGTACTTAAATCAGTAACATACACATCAGATTATTGTTTATTATAAAATATACAATATAAAATATTCTATTTATTTAGTGAGTGACTGCCATGTCAACATCTATAACATTATATTTTGAGAAAGATGTAAACGCGGACATCCATAAAATTCATAGTTAACACGATTACGCAGGATTTCTTTTAGGCGCGGTACCTGGCGAGTAAGCTGATGAACCGACTACAAACATTTGATAAAATGTGTGACACGGCGAGGCGAACGTTATAAAATATGTGACTTGTAACATTATAAAATGTGTATCGAATGTAGAAAGATATATCACGTTCTGCGATTTGGATGCAACATGTCCGCATTCTTCTTTTACAGTCCCTGGACGATCAGTCAAAATAATGCAATAATGCAATTTCATTGGGCCATTCAAATACGAATCGAAAAACCTGCCTTTAAGTCGAATGCCGATAGAAATTCGCCATAGTCGTGTGTTGTGTTCTCGTATTTGTTTGGCGTTGGCTATTTGTTTTGTTTCATTTATTTTGAAAAAATTAATGTTAGCAGTTTTCACTCCGAATGACTGATGATATGTTACGAGACTCCTTTAGAAAATCGTGCTCTGTGGTAATGGTATTGAAGATGGTAAATTTGTAATAAGGAATAAGTATAAAGACATTTGATGTAATTAATAAATGGATTAAAGAATTTGAACATCGGATTAAAGCCAAATAATATTAGGCAGCTGGAAACTTTTGGGGCTTTTAAGAAATCTATTAAAAGCCTGCTTGTAGAAATTGAACCATACACAAGGTTAATAAACCTGATGAGGTTTGAAGTTTGAAGTCTCCTGCAAACATTGTTTCCGATGTATTATTTGTTGTTCCTTGTATCTATGTTATTTTAACAATTGTTCTAGTGTCCGTCTAATGTAACCATTGTATCCAATTTTATTGTGTATTTTCTTAACTCTTTGGCTGACAAAAATATTTTTTTAAACTGATTATACAAGCTGTTATAAGCCAATTTAGGATTTAGGATAGACTTAGATAGAAAAGTGTTCTCAAACTGAGGGAATTGACGTTATTCCAAGAGCATATTGACTTTCATATGTGGCGAGAGAATATTATTTTGTGTGCACGTCCCCAAATAATGACTAATTTGAACCTTTGTCAAATTTCTGCCAACCAGAATCCCAAAACCGCTTATGTAACGCAAATGGCTAACCTAATCGAGTGAAGCAGAAAAAGCAGTTGATTGAAGTACACTTCAATAACAATTGAAGTGGACTTATGTTAGACATGTTATTTTATTACATTTAAGTTTATGGATACTATGTCTTGAAATCAAATATATAAACGAAATTTACAAGAAACCGATCCAGATAATTATTAATGATGAATGTTTAATATGTGTGATTATGTGTATAACATTGTGGAATCTTGCATCCCAAACTCTATTTAATGCGCCAGTGGTGGGTGTAAAAATATAACTAGGTTCTTTTGCCTTCAAGATAATATATCATTTTTAAACTACTCCTATAATTATAGCCAGTGTTCAGAAACTATGAGTGTTTTACGAAAACATTTTTGTTTGGATTATACCACTGTATAGTTAGTTAGTCAGTCAGTTAGCGGGATACCTGGCGCTGGCACGTTTAATAAACACGTAAAATTAATATATCCCTATAATGATTTTGAAAACTCAAAATCTATCTCTAAATGGGAGCTCTACTAGACAAATAGTCAGTCAGCATAATACTGTAAAGCGTGGCGTCAGTATCGTTGGGCACTTGTAGCTCAAAAATAGTTCCCGAAAATGCTTTCTGACAACTGAAATTTTGCTAAACATTAATATAATATGCGGTCAGTAGAGCTAGCCAAATGCGGTTTTCACTATTCAATAGAATAATAACGACTCTATAAGCTCCGAAATTTTCAATTTCATAGAACCCATTTCGTCAGCAGTCAATCGAACTTTGATTTGAAAGCGCGCACGCGGTTTGTGGTTGTTGCAAGTTCTCTCATTTATTTTTAATAGCAAATATTTTAGTTGCAGTAGAAAGACATAGGAAATCTTGATATAAATAAAAAGTAAATAAATAAGTACATTAAAATCTGTTATGAAGCAAAGATATCAGTTAGATGTTCAGACACTGACATACTTGCCACTCTACTCGGAAATATGATAAGTTTAAGAAGCAATTTCAAGATCTTGATGGACGTTGGCGTTGGCAGCAATCAAAAGATTATGTTACTCAACTATAAGAGAAATTAACGAAATCTTTGCTCTTCCTACATTTCACGCATATACTGGGCTGTGATTATAACACTGATTTCTTCAGGAAACGAAGAAATCGACCGTATACAATATTGAAATCATCAAAAAAATCCAGCACGCTTTCGCAAATTTAAAAAAATAATTTCAATCAAGTCCTTGAGATAATAGAAGAATAGGTTTGTCATTTATTACGGCTGTAAAAAATTTAGACTGTAGAGAAAGTTCGATTTTTACTCTCCAACTCAAACGATTTTTTACTCTCCAACTCAAAGACATCGACGAAGTCTTCAAAACTGAGGAATCTGGAGGAAGCCACATAAAAAGGGCCAACCCAAATGTCGGCAGTGGAGAGTGGCTGACTGGAAATGGATGGACGATATAATTTTGGTTGGCATGAAGGAAGTCAGCTGCCCGATTTCGTCAATGATGTTTTAATTCAATCGGAAGTAACGTTTAGTAAAAATCTAAGTTCTATTCATTTCTGTAGCATATCATTGAATATTGTTTTTTTGGTCTATGCATAGAATGTTCAATGTGCCAGAACAGTCGATACGGGTAAAATCCAGATGAAATTGACGGAACATTCGAAGATTCGAATAATGATAGTTGTGGAAAAAATAAGGAAAATGATAGTGATTTTGAACAACGAATGGCTTTTTTTCGCATTCATTTCGTCATACTTTTTACTAAATTTTTTTTTTAATAGATGCGAAAACTGATTAATCACCCATGAACTAACTACAAGCTGCGTGCGCGCTTTTAATTCAAAGTTCGATTGACTGCTGACGAAACGGGTTCTACGAAAAGTAAGACTGGCTATTTGTTTCAGGGATAGTATTAAATTTTCAGTTCTCAGAAAATAATTTTCGTGTACTATTTTTTAGGGATGCTTTTCATTATTACGATGTGTGATTATTTGTTTCAAGTTCCTGATTGAATCAACTATTTATTGATAAATTCTCAGTTTTCAGAAAACAGTTTAGAGATATAAATTAATTTTACATGTTTACTAACGTGCCCGCTAACCAGGGTTGGGAACGTATAGTACGTTTTGTATAATATGTTTATACATGGCGTATAATACTGCATAATACGCAACAGTATAATACCAATTATACGGTAAGTTTCACATCGAGGTGTCTGATTTTTGTTTCTGTCAAAATAGACCGTCATGATGGGTCAGTTTAGGTCGGTTCTGTTCTAACTTTAGTTAGACCACTTTAGTGAATCGGGAGGTAAATTATTATTATTATCATTATTAAGGTATATTTTCCATTAACCTACCAATCCTACCATCTACCTACACAGATAGGGATGCAAATGAATAAAAAATAACATTATAAAATAGTTGTCATTATGGTATGGTTATACAGATATTATTTATTTATCGTTGTCCTTAATTAAGCAGGTAAGCTGAGGTAAGGTAAATTAAAATTATGAACTACATATTATAATAATATCTATATCTAAGTAAAAGTAAACATTAGTTGAAAATTAAACTATCTACTTCTAACAAATAACTGAAATAGCAATGCTAACTTTATACTAGTAATAGTAATGTAGTGTTAGAGCTAATACCTAATATTCACATGATTTGTCAGTGTCAAATTTGCACTATCCTGCATTTTTAAAGAATAAGACACCTTACCATCACGTGACATGTGATGCTATTACAGTTTAATACTGTATAATACAATATAATACTGTTTAATACGACCATTTTTATCAGGACGTATAATATGAGTATAATACGTTTTGTACGCCAGTATAATACATGTAAAGTATAAAACCAATTATACGGAAGAATTCTTAACCCTGCCGCTAACTGACTCTACAGTGGTAATCTACAGCCAAAGTATAATCCAAACTAAAAATATTAGTGTATTATAACAACACTCCTTGTTTTTAAACCTACGCGTCGAGAGGAAAAGGAAAGAACTACATTAACATTATAAAACACTAACGTTCTTCCATAGAATAATTAATAATACGGCTCTTAGTTGAGGACAAATAGGTGATTTATTTTATATTTAAGGTAGGTACATCATATAACTACATATAATTGCATGCAAAGTTCCCCATGTGATGCATCACACATTAATTCCCTGTATGCATACAGAAATCGTTTAGAATCATACAATCAATACAATAGAAAGTCTCATCCTTAAACGAGTTGAGAAAAATTTTAAATTTCGGGGGTAATTATTGTAATTTCATATGTGTCGCATCAATAAAAAAAATACTGAAATGAGAGATAGAACGTTAGAAAAGTAATGATACTGAATTTGTATCTTGAGATATAAAATAAAACATGCCAAACTCAAAGATCAGATCTTACTATATCTCTGTCACGTTTTAATTTGCTAACAAGGGTACTTATAATACCAAAAAATTTGTTTCAGAGTATTCCGTGACAATAACATCTGTCAGGTTTTTTAATGAATTTTGGATGCTGCTGATGTTTCGTCACAACATCATACCGACCAAGACAATGCAGAGCTGATTCCTCTTCTATACACAGAATGGCCAAAAGTCTCCTCCGTTGACAGTGCCTCATTAATAGTCTCACGAAGGAATTCAGCGATGGTTATCCCTTGTTAGCGGACAAGAAATCATGCCGTGCAATGAAGTCCTTGGCCCGCCTTTCTCTGCTGAGGGGCTGATAAACCCATTCCTGGAAAGTCCTCTTTAGTTGCTGCTAGGTGATCACTACGAATGGGTTCTGTCTGGTAAGCTTACCTCTTTCCCACAACTTATTTTTAAAAAATCGAGAAATGGTGAAAAACAAAATGAGGTCCCTAAGAACACTACCCATGAGTACTTAAAACCGAACGGGCCTTTTTAGATTTTATTGTAACAGATAAAAACATTGTTTTGAGTTATATGATACTTAACGTTGGACAACAGAATGGTAAGTGGCAAACACTGAAATCACCTGAAAGACGAATGAGCAAGTACCAAATGAATACAATGATCTATTCTCCTTGGCTTCAATTTTGATAGTAGGATATTATCTATATAGATAATTATAGGTATTCTCTAGTTTTAAAGTATCTGGTTACCATCACGTTCATGGAACTGGCGATAAAAATAAATGGCTGTGACTATAATTTACCTGTAACGCAATCTAATCATTGTTTAAATTTGTAAAAAAAGGAAAAATTCGCCTGAATTCTATGGATTCATAAAAAAATTAGGCAGGTTCTAAATATTTAAAAGGTACTTTTCCTTCCTCTGGACAGTCTGAAAACTAAAAGCCCGATTGAGGCTAATGAAATTTCCTGGCCTTTTTAAAGGCAAGTGATTTGCTGGGCTTTGGGTTCATATTATGTAGATCATAAAAAGTTACTAGCAATTGTAATACGAAGAGTACAATTTATGTCTTGTTTGAATAATTTATAAATAAGTCATTACTTTTCCGACGCATCTAATTTGCTTTGATTATTATACAGGGTTAGTTTGGAATATTCAGAGGTTTAGGCCAAAACTAAAACATTATAAAATCTTTGTGAGGAAACATTTGGAATCAATAATCAATGACTTAAATTAATAAAATAAAAACGAATTCTATTAAATATTATGTTTGTTGAAATTTTACAACTGGATTAGACTGTAACTGGACAAGGGACAATGCATGCTCATTGACCAATCATCAACATAATAAATTATTTTAAAATGTAATTTTTTAACTATATGTGACTGATTCTTCCCATGAATAAAGGGTAGGCTGTTTTCTTTCCCTTTTTACGTCTCAGTCTTTGCTTTTTTTGTACCAATATAATGCATGGATGGTCTACGGTAAATGGAATGGGAGGCTTTTTCCATCCAACCTTAGCTATGCGAGCCATAATATGAACAGCTGTTGCAGAAATCAAAAGGGTTATTTATTTAGTTAATTGTTAACCATGTTTGAACCGACATCGAAAGAACAAATTGAATTTCTCAAATATATTGATATCAGTGAAATCATCATGTAAACGTGTAAATAATTCTCGAGTCAATAATCTCACAATAACAACCTAAGTTTAAGCATATTTAACGTATAACCTTTCAAATCGATTCCACTTCGCGATGTAATGTTTGAAACGTTATTCCATCTAGAGATGACTGCCTCCGTCATTGTTTTGCGCGGTTTTCCTTATATCGCGGCTCGGTTCAAACGCCTTGTGGTGCTATTATATTCATGCAAACCCGTTTAACCCAGTTCATGCATCATAATGGTACCTATATCAATGCATCCAACTGATCGCAAGTGTAAGAAAATGACTAGAAACTGGAAGCGCAATTAAGCAACCCACCCAAAATGCAGAAATAATAAGTAATTTATCTTTTTTTACACTAGTTGATATGGTTTTTACAGGGCGGTGCAACCAAGATGGAATGGACGATCAAATCTAAACGATTATAAATATTTAGGGTGGCTCGAAGTGCGACAAACTGCACACGTTTTTATTAAAGAGAATGACCTGTATATTAACAGCTTAACGAAATATTTTATAGTAGTTCTAAAGATTTTGATACGAAGTTTATTGAGTCTCGAATTAGTAGTTAGGGTTATTCCGGCACTTTTTTCAGCATTCTCAAAAGTTAAGAAAATATATAATACCACCATGTACCAGGTTGAAATTATATATATATATATATATATGTGTGTTACCTAGTTTATATCGTAACAATTACCGTAGAAATGCGTGGGCAAGGTGTATGAAGCGAGAACGCTGTTGACATAACTGTCTCTTTCGGACCTTCCATCTTTATTCTACCACTTAGCACAACATGACTTTGTTCTCGTTCAGATGTAATTTTCAATGAAACTAAATTAATAATGTACTTCTTTATTCAAAAATAAATAGAATTGGTGGTGACCTTGCTTGATTTCACCGGCAAGTAGTTCAACTGGTTTAGTAGGTTAGCTGTAACACGTGGTTTCAAACAAAAGAAAATGTCATAAAGGGAAAAATTATTTAAAATTTTTGGCTGTTTGAGGAAGAATTCTCTTGTATTTTGTCTAGAACTCCCGTTCTTCATGTATACCCACCTTGGTAAGAACACTAACCGAAAATAGTTAGCACTAGATGCTATTTATTTTTTATTTTTGCAGAAGAAGATGATTTAATATAAAGTCGAATGTTTGACATATCAAAAAAGGGTTTTTCTTTCTCCCTTAAGGCCAATAAATTGAAGACTGCTCTGCATCCCCATGATCCTAGTTTAGATTTGTATACTAACTAGCCAGTCGTGACTACCCATCTCCTTCTTATTATATATATATATATATATACAGGGTGCTACAAATTCGAGTGCATGCATGGGGATCTCGGCAACCGTAAGAGATACGAAGTCGGTTAAATTAAGGCAAAGTTGTGCAATTTGATGCCCAACAAGACGCAGGTTTGAAATTTGAAAAATTCCGAATAGTTCCGGAGATATTCGTAAAAAAACCGAAAAGCAGCTATTTTATTTTTATTTTTTCCTGGCTTTATTTGAAGAGATAATATAAAATAAATTTAACATTATTATTGCCACTTTTTCCCCTCATAAGTGAAATCGGGTCAGAAAAGATCGTCCCGTCTCTGTCTAACACATTATCTCTTATGGACAAAATCTAGATTTGTTGATATATTGATAAGTGTGATACATCGTTGGTTTTAGAGCTTCTAAAAATGAAATAAAAAATCCAGGTCCGTATTTAAAAAAATGAAGTTGATGATGGGGCCCGTACACGAAATGTCAGATTTAAAATTTGACACTGCCATTTTATAAAGGGGAAAAGTGGCAATAATAATGTTAAATTTATTTTATATTATCTCTTCAAATAAAGTCAGGAAAAAATAAAATAGCTGCTTTTCGGTTTTTTACGAATATCTCCGGAACTATTCGGAATTTTTCAAATTTCAAAACTGCATCTTGTTGGGCATCAAATTGCGCAACTTTGCCTTAATTTAACCGACTTCGTATCTCTTACGGTTCCCGAGATCCCCATGCATGCACTCGAATTTGTAGCACCCTGTATATACACCAGGTGAAATTTTGCAAAATAAACTATATCGCCATTTTTCAAACTAGTAAATATCAAGCTTTACTTTATTATGCCAAACTCTGGTTTATTAGCTACTTGTTTTTATAATTGCAAATCATGAAAACTTGATTAAAGTCTACCCCAACATCCCCATCATAAATTCTTTACTATATAAGAGATATTTTTAACCAATTGAGGTAAACAATTTTTTTCTACAATATTAAAGGCCATTACTTTGAATTCCGATTGATTCCTTTAATCGCCTAATTGGTCTGTGTTTTGAATATCACACATTTAATAATGCTATACTGACATTGACACACTAGGAGACAGATTAATTTATCGAGGGATTAAAGTGATTAATCGGAGATCAAATCACTCACCCTAAGAGTAATTTATTTGACCATTTCCATTCTTTACGTTTTGCTTGATTAATTATTTTAAAAGTCGTTACTTTTCCGACGCATCTAATTTTCTTTGATTATTACTCAGTACTGGAAAGGGGACAATGCATGCTCATTGACCAATCATCAATATAATATATTATTTTAAAATGTCATTAATTAACAATAAAAAAAAATATATTTTATTACATTTGTAGTGGTGCTTAAATAGCAGATTTATGTAAATGTAGCTACAGCTATAAAAATGAAAAAAAAAAAACAAGTTTTAAACGTAAAATTAAATATTAACTGTTTTACACTAATATACAGTGTGTTTAAAAAATAATTATATCATTATTAATTTTAAAAAATTTAATCACCCACTACACTTGTCAAATTGTATGAATTTGATATGCTTTTTGTTGAATTTGAGTACTGACGTTAATTTTTCCTGACCTGACTCTTAAGAAGCCGAAATAAAACCTGTTTTCCAAAAATGTTTCAATTTTTTTCACCGTAACTACAAATTCGACGACATCCAATAAACCCTATATCAAAATCTTTTGAATTAACAAAGTAGTAAATTAGCGTTCTTATATATTTTAATTGCAGAGAATTACAGATGCCGGACAACAAAAAACAGATTCCTTTTTTCTCAAAAAGTGTTGACGTTTCGACTTTTATTAAGTCTTTTTCAAGGCTTAATCTATTCTTATGACATAAATTGATACCTCGGGGAAACAAGTTTAAGTCTATAACAAATTGAATTGAATTTAAATACTACTTGTTTTATAATTTGATATAAACTTAAATTTCTGTGATATAAGAATTTGGACAGTTTTATCTATTCTTGACACAGGATTCGGTCTTTGCAAAAGTCTTTGCTAAAGACTTAACAAAAGTTCAAACGGCGCCAGCGGCACTTTTTGAAAAAAAAGAAGAACCTGCTTTTTGTTGTCCTGCATTTGTGATTCTCTATAACTTAAATTTAAAATAAATAGGAAACTTCTTTGAGGTCTTAATATGCAGGACAATCTATTCAAAAAGAATGCAAGTTAACTTCGTCTTATTTTTTGAGTCACACTGTATTATGGAAAATATTTTTAAAACATATTATTATTATCGTTTGGATGAATCGTATTTTATCAACATGCATATTGAAATTTATTTTAATATTGCCAATGAGGAAGCTAATATGTTAATTGATAATATATTTTGATTGTCAATATTATTCCGTTAAAATAAAAATTACTATGGCCGAGTTCGTTTACTGCTCTTTGGTTAATTCTTGAATAGAAATCGATAAAATCAATAGATATCTAATAATTTCTATCAAAACAGTTTTGAGGCTACAAATACTACTACTACTTTCTCTATAGAAAAATTCGAGCAAAAAGTTTTTCATATTGCTGCCTAAATCTAGTATATCGCTCCATTTCATTTATGTTGTGCATAAGAGAATGCGACTAGCGTCCGTTTGATTTAACAATCACCGCTTTAAATGAAATCCATCTTATTAAATGCGACACAGTTCGGACTCAACGGCGCAGCATAACATAATACTGAACATAATACTTTCAGCAGCAGGACTTTCCAAATTTAGTGATGGTTAATAAAGATAAGTAAGTTTTTAGCGTGTGTGTGGGTAGCTAAAAGTAAGTCGTAGCACGTGTTATTTAAGAGCGTTGTTTTCTACTCGTTAATTTTGGCAACACAACAAGCCCGAAAAAATACTGGATCTAAAAACTGAGTTCAGAATTAGCAAAATAATACCTTGTAAATATACCTATTTCCGTTGACTGATGCCAACGCTATTGCTTATTGTGGGATGGTTGTCAGTCTTCCAGAAAATAGGACTAAGTCGAAGTTTTCTTGATTAGCGATTAAAGCTATAATAAATGGATGATCTGCAGTAAATTCCTCAACAATTGGTAAACACCTCATCTGAATCGCTGCACCTACGTGAAAGAACGCCTACATGTATGAAGTGTGTAAAGCCAATTTTAAGAGGATGCAAATATACTACCTACTCGGTTAAGGAAAAAATAATGTTAATTTTTATAATTAGTATAGTCAAAAATGTAAATATGCAAACCTAGATACTTGCTATAGGAAATAATAATATTATTAGTAGTCAAATATCAGCAAATATCAAACAGAAGAAAAGTGGTGAGAAAACATGTAATATTAGTATAATTACTATTTTCACCACAGGGCGTCAAGAGGAATCAGCAACTCCATCATACGTTCATGAGGTGCGCAGTCGAAAATACAGCTGTGAAAAAATATGTCTTATCGGGAGTGATCTTGCTGATGTATATCTTGAGGTCTCCATTAAATTCGGGATTACAAAAAAATATAAAAAAATATTATATAAAAAATTTTTTGTTTAACTCGCGATTAAAAGCTTGACGTTTCTAGCTGTTTGTAACGACATATCTTCGCGTTTCATTTTTTGTAAGAAAATGTGTCAAGATCTTTTTAAGTGAAAAGGTACGAAAACGGCGGTGAAAACTTCAGCATCGGAGGAACTGTTTAACGGGTATTGTTAAAATTGTTAAAAAATTTACCCAAAAGATTGAAAGAGTTTTGGAGAAACATATATACAGAGTGGCGCATCGAAAACGAAACAGAGGCATTTACTGGCAGCTCAGTTCTTTTTTGAAAAAACGCTCAGACCCGTCGATTTTGTTTTTGTGGGGGACACAAAATTGGAAAAAATCACGTTTACACGTGCAGCCCCTTCGGCGGGTGTGGCACCATCCCTAAAATCTTAAATGGAAAGGGGGGTCGAGTGATACATCATTTTAAAGGTCTTTCAATTCCCTTTATAATGATGTGAAATATCATGTAGTCTATTCAGTTCAGTAGTACTGGAGATTTATTGATTTAACGGTTCAATAGAACTTTAATACATCATCATTAGTGGAGATCAATTAATGCATTACATTTGGCAGCAAAGTAGCTTAAAAATTAATAAATGAGAGTAGTTATTATTGTAATGCAGTTTTAACTCGTGCGTCACTTACGGAGGAGTTCTTTTTAAGTTAGAGTTGATTTTAATATTTTAAAAACTTGACTGTCAAAAAATTATAAAATAGTAGAACATAACAAGAATGAACTTACCCGTCAGCCAAGTAAATGTTGAAAATGACCACCTTGACTCTCCATGCAGTAATAGAGATTTTGCTCAAAAGGTTGCCGCACATTTTGCAATATTTCAGGAGTAATTTGAAGACACTCATTCACAATTCTTTGTCGCAAATCTTCTAACGATGATGGCTGAGTACATAGATTGTGCTTTTTAAGTGGCCCCACAGAAATAAATCCAAAGGTGATAAATCTGGCGATCTTGGGGGCCATTTAATGGCACCTCTTCTACCAACCCATCGACCAGGAAACGTCTGATCTAAATATTGTCGAACAAGTAATGCGTAATGTGGTGGGGCACCATCCTGTTGGAACATCAACCTATTCTCAATGTGCCGTCGATCATTCTGATTTTCATTTATGGTTGTTAATGCTGGATTTATGGCGTTTTGTAGTGGTTCTAAATACATTTCACCGGTCAAATTTCCAGGTAAGAAAAAAAAAACAAAAATACCAGCCCAAACATTTAATTTTTGTGGATGTTGTGTGTGTACCTCATGATAAATTCTGGGATTAGAATCAGACGAATATCAGCAATTATGACGATTTACTACGCCATTTAAGAAAAAGGAACATTCGTCGGAAAAGCAAGTGTTAAATAGAAAATGTTCATCGTTTATAATTCGCTCACTCATATCTTCCCAAAATTTTAATCGCCGATCAAAATCGTTTTCATTAAGTTCATGTACAAGATGAATTTTATACGGATGAAAAGTATGGGCCTGGAGAATGCGTTGGATACTACGTCGACTAATACCACACACAGTATCCAATTTGCGGGTACTTAACGTAGGTTCTAGATGAACTTAAAACCATCGCTTCTTTTGCTTCGTTCCTTATGGGATGTTGCCTTTTTTTTTGGCGACTGATCCAGTTTCCCGAAATTTAGCTACAAGTTCTAGAACATATTTTCGATGCACGTTACTGTTCTCATATCGCTCATTAAATATTTGTGCTGTTCTATTAGCGCACTGATTATTTCCGAAAAATATTTCGATAATTTCAATTCTGCCGTGGAATATACCATGGTCAAATTATAAAGCGAAGCCTTTGAAGACCAGGACATAAGCATAAGGGTGAATGGGGTGCCAATTTCGAATCTGAGATATGCCGACGACTCTGCGTTACTTGCGAATACAAAGCATGTGTAACCGATATCGTCATTTTGGTTATAGAGTGACTATAGTATTTGATGGATACAGTGATATTAAAGCTGCAGAACAACGTCGTCGGACTACACAAATATTTTCAAGTTGTGATGTCCTTTTTGATGAACTTATGGCAGTTCCAACAAAACAATTTCTTCCAAATACTCACAACAAGTCTCGCTTCATTTCAATATTATTTGAAAAAATTACACTTGCAAATATTTTAGTGAAACAAGCTGATAATGACGCCGAAGTCCTCATAATTGAAACAGCAGTAGAACAATGCAATACAACAAATACAACTATCGTTGTTGGTGGAGATGCTGACTGCACGAACTCCAATTGATAGGATTGTTTATTTTTTAAAACATGAGAAGGCTCATGTACAAACAAAAATGTATTCATCGAAAAGCTTATCTACATATCCAAAATGTCAAGATCATATCTTCTTTTTACATGGAAATGATATGAATGAGGAGACAACTGATGCATCTTTCTTCTTGGAACATTCTACAGATATGCAGCAAGAAGAGGACGAAAAGAGCGTGGAAGAGGGCGATGAAGACAGCACTGTTGAAGGATTTGAAGATTATCAGTCATAATAAAATTTTTCCGAAATCAACAATAATGCGTTCTATTTTAATCATTAGCGTTACCATATTATTTTTAATTATTAGCATATTGTCTAATAAAACCGAATTACAAAAAAAATAATAATAATTTTGCCCTTTGACATGAATAAATTTTTTAGCAGACGTGGGGTCGATCGGTGGGAATTTTTGATATTGTATTTATAATAGTGTTTTTAAGACCTGTACCAAAATTCAGCTCTATGCGAATTATTGTAAATTGAAATGTGTATTTTGACTGGATATGTCGGTCCTTATTTAAATGGCTTGCGCGGCGTTGGGCCAGCAGCGTCTTAATACAGTACCGACTCTATATTCTAGATATAAGATATATAATTATCGCCAGACAATTTTTTTTTTACTTTTTGAATCTTTTGGGCAAATTTTTTGTCGTTAACCATACTATCTTTAACTGTTAAAAAGTCCCTTGAATGCTGAAGTTTTCACCACCGAAATGAAACTTCGACCTAAATGTCGTTACAAACTAGAAACATTAAGTTTTCAAACTGATTTTTTTTTGGAAATATATTGAAAAATGGCTTTACAATCGCGAGCTAATGACATATATTTTTTAGCATAATATAATTTAAAAGAGAAAAGATTTTTTGCAATCGCGAATTGAATGAAGATATTCAGAATGTCGCAAGATCACTCCCGACAAGTCATATATTTTTTCAAAACTATATCTCCGGGTGAACATCTTCATGTTTTAGAAACGACTTTTCGGCCGCCTGATCCCCTACTACTAGTAAAGGCGGCGCGGCGTCCCATGAATCCGATATTCGACGCTACGACGATCCGATGATGCTCCTATTGGTCAAATAATTTTGGCACCAATTTTCACCCGAATATTCGACGCCGTATTAAGTTAAAATAATTTTACCTTTTGTCCGATATCGTGCGTTTTTTAACCTCACTTGTTCAATAATTTTTATTGTTTTCTTGGCTTATTGTTGGTACAGTCTCATTTTTCATTATTTTCAATACAAAATGGAAGACGGTGGAACTACATTTGCAAGGCAAATAGTGTGCTGCATTCATAATTTTAAGCAGAATAAGCCGAGAAAGCAAAGCAGAATATGGGTACGGGATATTTTTAAAAACAGGAAAATTCAAGGGGCATATCATAAAGCTACTGCAAGAAAAGCGGTATACCGAAAAAAAAAAGTATTTTAATTATCTTAGAATGTCAAGGGACACTTTTCACCAGTTACTGAAAATTGTGGAGTCAAGGCCAAGATTCGCAATAATGTATTGTGTACGCGAACCGATATCTGCGGGAGAAAGACTTGCTCTAGCATTAAGGAAAAACCAGCATGACTCTGAAGCCATGTATAACGCTAACCCAAACTAATTATTTTTTCAGGTGAAAAATAAAAGCAATACTTAAAACGAAAAACCCTCTGTTATACAGAAGATAAAATACAACAGTTCAATAGAAGCAGTGTTTTGTTGGTTAGTTGCTAAACTTTTCTTCTTCTTCCATCTCTAATGTCATATTTTACGGATTTCGGATTCGATAATCGGATGAATGTGACTTGAATACTTCTTGCTCACGAAAATTAAGGCTTTTTCGGATATCGGACGTCGCATTAAGATTTTCTTATTTTCAGACAGGCCGTAGGTTGTGAGTATTTCCAACAACTAGCAAAGATACCGTGCTTAAAGGAAAATGGTCTGACGTCACATTCCGTAGGCCAACTACAATCGGCTCGAATCGTAGGCCGTTCTTGTGATTCAAGTATCGCCAGGATATCTTATTTTTCTGATCATCAGATTCCTTAGGAATGTTTTAGTGCTGCACTTGCACAACAAATAAATTGTAGGTCTTCGCATCCAAAACGTCATATCGTACAAGTTTAGGGTATTAACTCAAGTTACTTTATTATAAATAGCTAGTAATGAAACTATCTATAAACTCTGGTAATGGTTTTAATCAGATAAAGGAAAAGAATGACGTATCAAAGGATGTTTCATGTTTTTTGACGCACTAGATAATATTTCAATGACTACCGTATGGGTATTATTATTATTATTATTATTATTATTATTATTATTATTATTATATGGAACCGTATGGGTATTATTATTGTTATTATTATATAGAAAATTTTGTAATATACTTTTTGTTTTTTCACATTGTTAGCTAATTTTTTTTTTATTAATAAGCACATGCAAAAATATGTTATCCTTTAAGTATACTACCACACCTTTAAATTTTAATTAGCAATTTGATAAATAAAAATTCAAAGCCTAAAAAGCTTCGTACATCTTTAAAAATCCGAAAAGCAATTAAAATTTAAACATAACAGTAACAACTATGTTGGGGTTTGGAACCTTCGGCAAAATGCACTAAAACGGAGTTTTATCTACAATACCGAAACATTATGTTTCGGAGTTTTAGTTAATAACAGCAACACGTTATTTGCTTGGTGCGGCAACAAAAAAAAAAGGTTGTCACTAAAATCAAATCAACATGACGTGTCAACAAACCCGGTCCCGGACATCTTAATCGCTTGTACAAATTGCGTAACTTCCTTTTTTTTGTTTTAGCATATATTACTTGAAATTGGGTAGATAGATGATTTAGTCATCTAAGCCCAACTGAACCGAAGAAGAAGGAAGGAAGTGTTTTTTTTTTAGTTATATCATTATATAACTTTAAGTAGCAGTATCATATACGCGTTGTGTGTCCGGTTGTTAATGTAATACATAAACGGTACAAAAGTGCTTCGGCTTTCTTAAAGCAAAGACCAATAGGATTCCAAACTGGTAAGATAGTGCAATTAATTCAGGTTTATCACGACTAAAGACACCAGCGTACCAAATAAATTTCCAAACTACCACAAAATTATCAAAAAACGTAACATGTCGAATAAACAAAAACCATACATTTTTGTTGTAAAATGAGAAAAGCCTAAACTTTGGAAAAAATCCCATTATATGATGCATTTTTCGATAGTTGATTGACCTTACATCTTGCTATGTAAGTATAAAAATATTAATTATGACAATACTTCATAGGAATACAAACTTAATATTTTTATCAAACGCTTCTAGGCATAACTTTAACATATCTTTAAACGTATATTTCGAATAAGTAACCATCATGTTAATTAATTTTATTATTATTTTAGAGATATTTATTTATAGACTTAGTTCTCGTTTATTTAGACTTACCTATATGTATTAATTCTCAAACTTATAAATGGCCTACGGGTGAAAACGTCAAGTATCAGTTATTTGTCTTGTAGAAATTGTTAGTGTTTCAGAATATAAAAAAAAATATTTTCACAATTTAGCCTTAAGTGCAAACTAACTACATATGTACAACGTGTACTTACATTACATAATTGCAAAATGGCAGTTCATCCACCATGTTTGCATATATTGCATGCATTTGGTGATACAGCTTGCAAAAAGACTGGCATATTTTTAATAAAATATATTTTAATTTTATAAAGAAGAAAATTAAGAAATTTAGTAACGTTAATAAGGAAAAAATGGAAGATATTTACAATCATAAAATGCAATCTATTCTAAAATACATAACTATGTAAGAATGTGAAAGGTGTATAACTAAATAATTACGCCTGTTAAGCATTAGTATTCAGCAAATGGCAAAGCAAGTAAATAGTTTTAAGCCAAGAAAGTAAAATAATTTAACTTGGACAGAAAAGTATGGTGTTTGCAATAGATACAGTTGAAGTGTTCTATAGGTGTGTTATCTGTGAGATTATTTAAGCTTGCTAATGTTTTAAATTTAATAATAAACATATTGTTTACCATCAATACATATCTTTGTGCTTATCTTTATTCCGCCTTTTTAAATTACAACGTAGAATGTAAAAAAATTAGTCCAGGCGAAAATACATTTTAATAATCATCGTTACAGATAAATGGGCGAATACTCGGCAACATTTGCGCCACAATTGTGACATTCTTATACGAGTATAGTGCTACCTCTTTTAAAAGAGCGTTCAATTCTCTTTCAAATAACATCTTATTTGTAAGATTCAGCCAGATAGTTTGCAAGATAACAACTGAAATTTGTTAAAATGTGTTTTTTTCTTTTGCGAACAGTCAATAATAAAACACAGCGAATCCTTAGATGCTACCGCCGACACTCTCCCAACCAAAAAATTATGTCTAGTGGTGCCACTGCCTCGTAAGCAAAACATTTTTTGTATATGTGCCTTTTTGTTTTGTGTAATTTAGATAAGGGAACCAGTTATTTTTTAAACATTTCAGTCTTGATTTAGTGGAACTTGTGTTTGAGAGTGTGAGGTACTGTGATTAAAAGTGTTTTATTCTTTGGAAGAAAGAAAAGGATTGCTACCACTGTATTATCGCAACGATTGCGCTAGAGCTGCTGCTAGAATTTTGAAGGCGTCAATTTCCTGACCAGACTGTCCAGCCCAAACATGTGATGGAATTTATTAGAACTTTTGATGACTCATTCAGTGCAGAATAAATACAATACAATCGTTCCCTGTCAGTAATCAAACAATGTATGAAAATAGGTACTTTTGGATTAGTAGAAACCGACCGTACTCAGTTTAGTAGTGAAAGAAAATTGCCAGAAGAACCTGGGTACCTCAAACTTCAGTTCACAGAATACTGAAAAATGCAAAGCATCATCATTATAAAATCAGTCATGAGCTCGACGAAGATGACTATGATCGTTTGACATAATTTTGCGAATGTATGTCAAATAGTCATATTGTCTCGAATATATGTATTCCATATGCACGTACAGTTTACTTTTACCGGGCAGTTAGTTATAATAATTATAAGTATGGATCCGATGGAAAACCCCATCTTTACAAGGAATATCATACTCAAAAACTCGATAAATTAAATGTTTCGGAGGATATTCTTGGTAACCATATTATTGGCTCTATTTTCATCAATGAAAATTTGACTGGAGAAATTTACCGCGATTTACTACAAAACTACTACTATTATTATAAGAGTAGCCGAGAAAGATTAAAATATTATAGGATAAGAAGTGGCTTTCCAACAGGATGGGGTTCCTCCGCATTATTATGTATGGGCAGGAGAGTACTTAGCTCAGTAATTTTCATGAAGATGGATCGGTCCATTGATGGAGGGTCCATTGAGTGGTCAGCTAGGTCTCCAGATCTAACGCCACTTGACTTTTTCGCATGGGGGCATCTTAAGACTAAAGTTTATGCAACTAAGCACAACGATTTAGAATATATAAGGGAACCGATTGTACATGAATGCTAACTGTTCAAATTAGTATCCCAAAAGCTTATTCCGAGCGTTCTGATTCATTCATTCCTTTCTTACTCTACTGTGAGCAACTGAGCGTCCCTAATATATTTTGTATAAAACTAGTAGTTAAAAAAAAATAGGTTTAAGTAGTCGAGTGCCGCTCTCACAGCCTGTTGTATGTTGTTCCTTAATAAAAATAGAGTTCGAGATTCGCGTTTTATTGATTTTTAACAATAACACTCTAAATATTCAACATGTGTTAATAATTAAGTTATGTATTACATTTAATCATTTATTATGAAAATAATTAGACCGAAACAATTAGATAATTATCTCTGAAACTAGCCGACCGAATTTCACGAATGAGATGTCATTTGAAAAATAATTGAATGTTATTTTAAAGGAGATATCACACCCATTTGAAAATGTAGATCAGTGTTAAAAATGGCAACAAAACCCCTTTGAAAAATCTAATTAGGTCTGCGATTTTTAAAAAGATAAACGTGGAATCAGATATTCAGTCTATTTCGTTTCAAATGAAACACCATGTCTATACCATACATAGGGGTTAAAATAACGTAAGTTAAAACGTAAATAAATGTTAGAAATATGTAAGAAATAATATTAAGAACATTTTCGCGACATAGCATTTGCTTGATTTTTATGTCACTATGCACATTTGTAAGCATCATGAGCTTATGCATCTAGCTCTTAATACTACATATTCGGTTATTTTTAAGTAGAGTGGTTGTTCAGAAATTTTTATTTTTGGACAAAAATAATTTTATTTTATAATAAAATTTAATTTTGCAGATAATCTGCTAGATTAAGACGACCCCAGGAACATTCAGACGAAATAAATTATCTACTCGATGACAACCTACATTCCAATTTGGAAATTAATAAAGATGATTGAGAATCGGAGGATGATAATCCAGATAGTGAAACTGATTCCAATACTAATGATAATCAACCAAATGACGTAATTGTGTCAGAAAATGAAAGCTCAGCTGAAGAGGATGACTTACCACCATTGAGGAATACCTCAAAGCTCAAAGCGAGCCTAATTAAACAGAAGTTAAAATGATGTCACCCTCACAATATTTTGAAATATATTTAAAACACTTTTTCAACTGGGAGTAGAATTTTCAGAGCGGTACTGCCATTCGAAAACTGAAAAGATTTTGAACGTATCTTTGCAGCTCAAAAAAATTCTTTGGAATGTATTTTCTAGAATTCAGATATTCTGAATAGTTTTATTGACGATTAACCGTATAATATGGTGTAGACAAAGTTCAGTTCATGTATGGTCTTGATTTTCATTTAATGCTTAATGCATTGGAAAATGACAAACATAAATCAGACGAAATGAAATTATGCTAGGATATTTAAAGCAAAATGTAAGTAGGTATACTAGATTGGATTATTCAAATGAATTCAAGCTGGGAATAAAATAGAGGACAATAAGTATATCTCTTTCTCTGAGATGATGATACAATAGGATTTGAATACACTCCATAATCACGAGGTTTCTCATTTCATTAAGAAATTAATTATTCTTTGCATGCAGGTATACTAACTATCAACGATCCTAACACTAACCAAACTGTTAAAGGAGCCATTCTGATGCTAAATTAATTAAAATAAAAATAGTCATAAAACAATAATGATAGTTGTGCAAAAGAATATAATAAAAACACTCCAAATGAATTTAAGTAGGCAGGTATGTAATTATTGCAAGGAATAAGAAATGAAAATCTATAACTTTTTAAACTGCCAACCTATTACTTTCTATCAAACACATCTGGCAACGCCCCCGGTAGGATGAAGGATATGGCGAAGAAATCGATCCCAGGATGCAATCAAAAACATGGTCGGTTTTGGCACCTGTAGATTTTTTTAAAAAATGGGCGTGCTTGTGAAAGATAGCATATAGTCCTTACTCTCTCTCCTCATATTTTACCACGTTTTCTGTTAAATAATAAAATAATATTTTCATAATACCTCTCTGAAAACTATCATTTTCGACGTCTCTGTAGAGCAAAGAAAGTAAGTCTTTTCGGTCCGGGCACGGGAAAAATTTTCCCGGTCCCTAATTAGGGAGCGGGAAAAGTTTCCCGATCCCTGATTTTAAGTGCTAAATTTGCAGTTATTTAGTCACAGAATATGCATAAAGTATAATAAATTGGGTTAAAATTATACAGCGATGCAGTCTACAAGATTAATCTAGTACATTTTAGCGTCAATAGTCTTATTTTAAGTAAAATTATTTCATTTATTCTGACATTGCTTGTTACAAATACTTCAAAATTAGCTGCCTATTCAATTACAACAAAGCAGTTCTTTAGCAACGCTTGATGAATATTAGATAAATACCTGTCTTGCTTGTCTTGCAAGTTTGACGTTTGCTTTCATTTGAATACAAAATCTATTATGATATGATTTTGGATAGGTAAAATTATAATAATTTTATGTTTATGTCTTGATTTCAAAGAGGTATTATGAAAAATATCGTTCATTACACGTCCAGAAACAGCTTTTTTCTTCAAACGTCAGTAAATCCGTCATTACTCGACTGTGTAGGCGGCAGTGAAGTTTCGTTTTTCCTCTGCCGGAGCTTTACTTTTCACTTTTCCGCCGGGGCGGAGGTAAAAGTGTTATCATAGCAACATAGATACAATACAAACAAACATCAAAATAAGCGTCAACAACTCAAGACTTATTAAGCTAAAATTTGCCTTTATCACTCAATGTGTGACTGCATTTCTAAAAATCACTAATTTAGGAACGAATTGGTTATTATTTAATCGAACTTACTAAATAACTGCTTATCAATAGGGAATTAAAGCGCAATCGTAAACGCAATTTTCAAAATATAATTATTGTTGACAGTGTCCACTGACAGCTTTATGTTACATTACTATAGCAACAACCTGAGCCTATTCATCGACACCGCACCGGTCTAAGCCGCCTTGCGAACCCACTTATCTTTAATAATAATCATTATTACTATTAAAAATAGACTTTTTGCATTAATTTGTCGACATTTGAAGAAAAAACAGCATATTTTATTTGGAGGAAAAGTTACTTTTCATGGCTTGCTCTCTATTACCAGCCTCACTCTGTTCGGCTGTTAAACACGAGCGCGCCATGAAAAGTATTACTTTTCCTCCATATAAAATAATATACTATTCCTGTGCTTGCACGACTTCCGGTGTTCGGCTACGCCTCACACCAGAAACTGTCGTGCGCGCACCGGAAAAGCCTAGTTTCCGGACTGGTAATGAAATATACTATTGTATTTTATGCAAATTCATTGACACGAATGTTAGAACATAGTACACTGTAAACATCAGCCCGTTGAACGATCGATTCTTGTCAGAGAAAGACAGGTGAATTCAGCATACATGACATGAAAAGATCAAGATAAAAGATGGTTATGTAACTTTTGCCGCATCGTGGCACCGTGTAACTCTCACTTTGTGTCTTTACCAACGCTATACCCCAGTCTCTACTTTCTATTGCCTCGAGCCATGTCACAAATTTTGAACACGTTCGTCAGCTCCAGATACTCCTAAAGAAGTTTCACTTCAAAAATTTTACGCATCCTGAAGAAATGTTTATCTAACATACCTGCTTCCCCGAAGATATGGTTGGCTACTAAAAGTCGTGCTTTATGCATCATATATTTACGCGACGAGATTGAAAAGATATACCCTTTAATTCCATTCGTTAGTAAATAATGAAGAGTTTCCGTCCTAGCATAGGAACCTGTGGTTCATCTACATTGCGGGATACTCGAAGCAGTCCAAAGAAAATTCAGATAAAATTTAAAGGTAAATAAGTTTTGAAAAAAATATGAATATGAATATGATTTAGTTTTATTTTGTCGGCAGATACCTTAGCTAATGCGTATGTGTAAAAACCTGTAGCTTGTTTTTGGATTAACATACAGGGTTAAAACACGAAATAATGTTCTTTGGGAAAAGTTCAGATTGCTTTTGGACTGTGACTATTTAGGAATATTATAAGATACTTGTGTTGTATCATTCATCTTTCAGATTCAAGTTCCTATTTTGTTGATTATTCTGTCTCAACTTGTTTAAAAATTATAGCGATTTCTCCAACCATTGTCTATTGTTGTCATTACGGTCATGTACGATTATTTTTTTACAGTACATATCTATCAAAATAATTAGTTATATTGGGGTTTGGAACTTTCGGCAACATGCAATAAAACGGAGTTTTATCCACAATACCAAAACAAAATTATTGCACTCGACGCGCGTTTCGCTAACCATGTTAACGTCATCAGGAGATAATTAAAACTAAATTTAAATTTAAATTTAGAAAACAATTAGTGGAAACAATATTCTAAATCTCGTTCACCTGCTACTCTCCAAACTTTTATTCGTCCATCATACCTTCGTCGCATATATCTAGATTCGTTCATAAATATCACATTGCTTCATTCCTCTTTCCAGCCCAAATGTTCATTTTCAAATTCTCTCGTTGCTCTTCTATGTTACCTTTCCGAAGTCAGGTTTTTCGCCGGTCTCCTTGATTTAAGACTTGAATCACGTAATCTTATTCTAATTCTTTTGTCAGACACTACAGCAATATTGGCGCGCAACAGATTTGCTGCAATTTTTGGAGCTATTATTGTATTTCATATTCTGGCTTCAAAATTTATTAAACGATGTGTTTTTGCTGTTGTAACCCCCAGGTCTATAAGACACGCTATTTGATCCAAGCTCGTCCTATTACAACGTGAAAAACAGCAAATCTTCTAGCCACGTCTCTTTGCTTTTGATCCGCTTTTATCATTTAGCATCCAGTTTAGACATTTGATAACAGCTTACTATTCGAACGCACGCCCATTTTTTATGTTTTTTTTGAGGCGATTGCCATTGTAGTTGGTTAAAAATAATGACCTCCACGGATATAATGTAATTGGTTGAAATTAATTAATTTAAAAATAATCCAGTGCCAGAGGTTGCAAATTTTAGGTCCTAGCAAAAATATTAGACGGCAAAATGAGAGAACACATACTAAACAATTACGCCATGGCTGCTAGTTTACTATTCGACCGCACGCCCACTTTTAATTTTTTTGTGGCAATGGTCATTTTAGGTGGTTAAAAGTATTGAATTTGAAAAGAATCCAGTGGCTCTTAAATCGGCTAATATGACATCAGCTAGATTGTGGATAGAAGTCAGATTACTAATTAAATGATTAAGTATATGGACAAGCTAATTTTTGTACTTTAATTGTCGGATATTTTGCAGATTTTCTTTCCAAAAAGAAAAATTACCTTGAACTAACCCAGCCAATTTCAGGTGGTCAGATATTTTCATTAGCTTAAAATATTTTGCTCCCGATACTTAGTGGTATTGTTGTCAACGAAGCAGAGTTAAGGTCAACA
The DNA here is from genome assembly GCA_016904865.1 of Pissodes strobi. Taxonomy (NCBI): domain Eukaryota; kingdom Metazoa; phylum Arthropoda; class Insecta; order Coleoptera; family Curculionidae; genus Pissodes; species Pissodes strobi. The sequence goes on along the minus strand of JAEQML010050192.1, from coordinate 11,419 downwards.
AAAGCGGATACACTAACATGAAAGGTTCCTACGCTTATTGTCGCCTCTCCTTTTAGTTTTTTCTCTCTGTAATTACTAGACATTTTTACAATGACATCTGTTGACATTTTCTGTCGTCATTTTCGCAAAAATCTCCCATACCTGACGTCTCCACGAATTCTTTTAAAAGGGCACTGTAAAAAATAATGGTAAATGATCCTAGTGACAGCTGGTTGGAGAAAACGCTATAATTTTCGAAAGAGCCGAGATAGAACAATGAACAAACAAAAAACAAAATTGAAGCTGAACGACGAGGCTATAACATAAGTATCTTAAATTTTCCCTAAAAGAAAACATGTTTTAACCCTGTATCTCAATCCAAAAACAACCTACTGGTTTTTATATATAAGCATACTACACCTTAGGCATGTGCCATGAAAGCTAAAAGCATATTCATATATCTTTTACAAAACTTATTCACGTTTAAATTTAACCTGAATTTTCTTTGGATCACTTCGAGAGGCGGGCAGTGTATTTCGGTTAAGATTGCAATACAAATTTAAGACACATACGCCGCGCCGCACGAGATAATCATATAGGTACTTAGGAAATATAAATATTAAATGAACAATCCAACTACTTTCGTAACAAAGACATAAGAATTACAGGGTGATTGTAAAGATTTTACAATATTTACTAATAAAATGTAATAAAAAAAGTTCAATTAAGTTTCATATATTCATACATATATATTTGTTATCTGTTACAAAAATAAGTTACAAACTGTTTTAAGAATAAACACAAAATATTTATATTTAATACTGGCTTCTAACTACACACCATCACATTCGGACAGAAATGCATTCGTTATTGGTAAGCTACGAAAGATGTCCTATTCGCATAGGTTATATTTATATTACAAGCAATTTTACATCTTGAAAGGACACCAAACAATATTCAACGATAAATCTACACATATAAAGAAACGGTAGCTGCCAAATTTGTTTCGAAGTACCATAACAAGCATTTATTTCCAGGACTGTTTTTCCTTGGTGTGAGCAGCACTTAAACTCATTTAAAAAACTTCTGTGACATTTACAGGCGTGCCAATCTACCTTTGAACAATATATGTCTCTTTCCTCCTAATTTATGGACCAAATAGAATAAAAATGGATGATCAGCATAAAATTCCAAGGGAGGGGCCGGCATGGAAAACGATCGCGTCATTAATACCACACCTAATCATTATAAAATATTTCAATTAGAAAAATAATGTGAAAACTCTTAGGATATATTTAAGACAAAAGCTACAATATCGGCGTACCACAGATTGATGAGCAGACAGACAACTAGAACACCTTAGATTTGGAAACATTGCAAGTTAGTATTATTACAATGATAATGGTAATTCAGTTTGTCAGTCACAAGGTAATTCCTTGTCAATGTTAAAAATGTTCTCTCGAGAGAAAACAGAATCACGATCCAGGATCTAATAGTGCTCCAAATTATATAAAGGTTCTAATTTATATAAACATATTGACTACGAAATCTGAATTTATTGGAGCTAATAAACTACATACTTAGAACAAAAAATAGTTTTGTAGTCTTTTATGAAATAGAAATATGAAATTTTCTTTTATCAAATGTACGTTATTTTTGTCTTAGTCATTTTTCCAAACTTGTCTAATAATGAATAACATATTGCTAAGTACTAAAACTGAATATTTCCAGAGAAAAAGGAATATATGGCCAATGTTCAAAATAGTTTAAGGTAATAATAGTCATAATTATAGGTCTGTATCCATTTAACAGTAGTTTGTAGCATTTTAGAAAGTTTGTTCGATTCTAACCGATTACTGGTCAACAGGACAAACGCAGATATAGGAATACTGAAAAAGCTATTGCTGACTAATAGCTAGTATCACGTGGACACTATTTATGTTCATAAAATATGCTGTTTATCTATGTAAGGCATATGTCATAGTTTTTTGGTTGTGTTTGCAAAATATTTTGATTTATAAGGAAATGTTATTGTTAGGTTCCAGATTAAATTTTAGTAAAATTTTAAATTTACTTCCTAAATAAAAATAGCATAAATAATATTAAATAATATACATCAACATAATTTGAATATTCCCGGAATTAGGATATTTAATGCATATTAGGGTTTCAAAATTAAAACATTAAATGCATTGACAAAACATATTTTCTAGAGTCAGTAGTAGATTTATAAATCTATCTTGCGATTATTTAAAATGTACATAAATTAAAAGTAAGCATAGTGATACATTCTATAAATAATATAAAAAACTAATAATTTCAGATATAGGCACTTACAGGTAATCCCCATACAACACTAATTTTGTAAAACATCTCTTCTCTACAATTAAAACCTATTACAATAGTTTGCCTAGACACTACAATACGAAAATAATGCAAATGTTGCAACAATTTCTGGAATGTGCATGTTTGTTTATATGCATATATGTACCTGTAATGTTTAATTTATTTTGAAATCTATATTTTTTGCAAATCATAGTTTAGTGGAATAAGTTGGGAATAAATAAATCAAAAAATTCGCCCAACAATAAACTGAAAAACAATTCAGAGCTTCTTTTTAACATATTGGATACAAATAAATATAGTAGATATCCAAGGCTATTCGAGAATTGAAGAAAGGTGGATACGTAGTAGGACTGATGGCGTTCTATTGCAAATGGGTGATATGAATAGTGTGTAGGCTGTCACAGTCGAAACCATCTAATTAGCCGGCAAATTGATTGGGCGCCATTTAGCTACCAAATCTCATAAAGCACTTGATGGGCTTTGAAGTATAAACTTTCAAATAATCGTTTAAAGTTCATCACGCTTTGTATGGTAATCATGGGATGAGGGCGGTTTCGAGATTCTTCCGTAAAATAAAATATTACTAATGCTGCGCTTGTTATGTTGACGTTCACGCTGTGAAATAATGCATATAAAGGGTCTATTCACAATAAACTGCTCTGGCACATCAATGGCTCTCCTCATTCGTATCATACCTGAAAAGGTTTTATTAAGTTTCAAAAGATGGATCAAGCAAAAAATATTCTGTATTTTAAAAATAGAATTCTGTAATACTTACACTATTTATAATATTACATGTTCCTGGTAAGTTAAAGACACTTTCACGAAACTCTGAATCGACTTTATTAATTATAAGATTTCCCGCTATGAAAATCCATAAATACAGGATATTTTTTGCTACGTAAGATTTCGGTTTCACTCCTAATCCTCACATTTGTACTACTTAAAACTAAATATTTCTATTTAGCGACTTCGCAAAATACTAAGCTGGGCGTGCATAGATTTATTAGAGGGAGAGCTAATCGTAGATACATGTCTTGAAAAAGTAGTGATTATTCAAAAACAAGTAATTATAATGTAACAAAGAAGCTTTATACTGACTAAAAAAATAGAAAGTAGGGAATTTAAAAACAGTACATGTAAAAATCATGAGACATTTTCACGAACCGTTATTATTAAAAGAAACCAAACTGGTATTACAAATATCCAATTACCATTATCTTATATTTTTAAATTACATGCAATATATAAAAACACCTAATGGCATTCTCGTTTGTGTTATTTCTATTTTACGTGGAAAGAGAATTTGCAAAATAATTGAAGCTATATTTTGTACGGGTATTGGCTATCAGGACCACTAGAGCTCACGAAAAAAGTGTGCGTATTGAAAGGAATACTAGGGGAAATCGATTTTAGTTTTCAGACTTAGACAGGTCCTTAGCAAGTCATCTTTACACTAATTACGCCAAATATAACATATTAGTTTCAATTTTATTTTCATCAAGACTTTAGTTGTCTATATGCTTTGATTCTTTATTTGAATTACACTGTCAGCGAAAAGGGTCGATGCACTTGTGCGATCTTTTGGATACTTGAGTTGAGACTGGTAAATTCCAATTCCCGAAATAATTAAAGAAATTCACGGCAATAAATGCACTCTTCAGATAAAATAAGCCTCGTTTAATATTTTATAAATTTTGACAGTTTGTAGTTGCATTTACTTAGTAGAATTTGAAAATTAAAGTACTTAATTTTCATTATTACGACTGGACATAGAAAAAATATTGCATATAACTCATATTTAATGGATAGTAAGACAGTCGCATTCATTAGGACACTGTCCTATGGCGCATGTCGTAATTCTCCTACTCGTGGTGTAATAGCTATCATTAAATGCACAATGCCTAATTTATTATAAAACGTCTGAGCATAATGGCAATACCCCATGAGAACCAGCTGCAATCAGTTTTATTCCTTTAACTGGGATATCAAAGTCATATTAATTTTGCACGGTCAATCGAGTCCTTATTTGGCCATCATTTTGGGTAAACTGTGGATCTAGTATTTCAATATAATATTGCTTAATTAAAGCAATTTGTTGAATCAGAACGTTAGGGAAATTGGGACTTGCATTTAGATTGTTTACAAAACATGTTACCTTATATATAGAAATGTGAAATGCCCTCATCTAAATTTATAATATATGCTGAAGCTTAAGAAAACACTAAATCCAAGTAAATGTTCCATGTTCGTTGATAAAAGCAATTTAGTCATTAGACGTTCCGACAAGTTCTGGCCCGAAGTTCGGACACTTATAACTATTAAAGAGACTTGATGTCAATAAGAACCTGTCCAGGCCTGACTTACAGCTATGGAAGAATTAGTAACACTAAGTAAATTAATTCTTGGAATGCCAGTTCTTTCAAGCGTTTCAGATCATTAATTACAATAGAACATAACAAAAGTGTGTATAGCTGTTTTTGGTGCATTCACCATTTCTTGTTATTGAAAGTATTATGTCCATAAGTACAGGAGTGTCATGAAATGAAAAATAAATTGTTACAAAGCACAGATATTCGCCCCTGGCCAATTATGATAAGGAAATTAATAATCGCCGCCTATCTGGGGTTCGACCTGATGCAGATCCTCACACTACCAGGCCGGACTCTAAAGCTATTAAATTGATTTCATGTAAATGTACAAATGGTTGGTTGTAACACACCTTGCACTTAGCAGGATTCGAAGGTTCAGTAGTGGGTAGTTCATTCTGGCAATATGATAAAAGAGCTAGGCGACGACCAAACTCTCCAAACTCTTATACAGATAGATGAAAATACTGACAAGGTATTAAGTCTGAAGTAGAACAATATGCTTAAAATACAGATCAACCTTCGATAAAAAGTAACAAATAAAATAATTAATTGAGATATTGTAAATAATTAAAATTAAACTTCGAGAAAATAAAGGTTAGACTAAAGCAATAAATAGGACTAGCCCTCTTGGGGAAACCACGTTAAACAACGCGCCGTGGGCGTGGAAATGGGCAGAATTACTTGACCTTTTTACTCTGAAATGAACCCAAATCAAAATATTTGCTAAACTCCCTAAAAACGTATTTTTTCCGGCAGACTTTTTAGAGGTCCGAATAAAAAGAATACATTTCAATTTAGTTTGTGTCCAGTCTTTTCGTTCACAATAAATCCTTAATCGATTGGCCTAATTATAGCAGGTTTGATTAAAAAATAGCTAGTGAATACATTATGGGAAATCGGTTACTGTTGACAGTAATTACAAAAAGGACGACGCGAATGTACTGAATAGGGTGTCCCATTTTCATTTGTTTTACGGGGTTTCTCGCTTATGAGTAGAGATACAAGCATGCGGTTTTCGCAATAGTTGGCTACTTTTTTGTGAAAGTAAAAATGCTACACAGATTTTTCATAGCCTTCTTAGTTTCTAAGATACAGAGCGAAACTGAAAACCTTGCATTTTTGGACCCCGAGATCTCATTGGAAAGGTAAAAAATGTTTCCTGTGCATTTTTTTACGTAGATTCTACTGGCGTAGTTAGATTTTTTTTCAAGCTTTTTAGTTTTTGAGATATTGACTAGTGTTTTTTTTTTTAAATGGAACACCCTGTATATTATTTTTTTATATTAACTACCTCGTTGTGGGCTTTCCAAAAATATAATATAGTCTATACTTATTTTCATAAATAGAATTAAAAAATGCATTTCTTACTTTTTAACATGTGTTTTATGGGGTTTTACGCTTATGAGCGGAGATAAAAAGTTGCGCTTTGCGCAATATTTGCTACTTTTTGATAAAGTGAAAGATGCCATAATTAAATTTGTTATGGCCCTCTTAGTTTCTGAGCTACGGGATGATTTTTAAAATTTGTCGTTTTTAAGCACCCCCTGTACCCCGATTATTTAAAAAGTTATTGTAAATGTAAAAACGGTTTTTTATGGATTTTTTACCGTAAAATCCAGTGGCGTACTTGTTTTTTTCTAAACACAAATGTTTTTGAATAATCAACCAAAATTGTATTTTTTTTATGGGGCACTATATATATATATTTTTCCAAAAATACTATATAGTCTATATTTATTTTGACAAATGACCTGATAAATTAAATTTCCAAATTTTTATTTGAATTTTTATTGGGACAATGGGTTTATATATATTTTCTTGCATTTTGCGTTTTATTTTACCCACTGAGTGCTTTTTAAAAACTTTTATGTCTAACTTAGTAGGCCACATCGTTTTTAATCATAGGTAACCATGACGAAATTTCTTCTAATTGATTTTTCGATTTCAATAGCGATTGAGCATTTTATGTTTACTATCTTTTAAAACGATAATTCCAATATGGCCATGCTAAATCGATTTGAAAATAACGATAAAATATGATATGAATACTTTCTACATCCTGTGTAACGAAAACGCGGAAGAAGCCGCACAACTCTACTTCAACAGTAAGTTTCCATAAATTCGGAATCGTGTTATATGAGAGTTTAACTTGATTATCTTATATGTAGAAATCCAGAGAGAGCACAGCCAGATAAAAGATTATTTTTCAAAATAAAGAACAACTTAATATAGTATGGTTCATTTAAAAAGCCACGACCAACAACGTATAATAAAGACAACGAAGAAGCGATGGTCAACGTACTAGCATGTGTGGCTGTAAATTCCGAAACTTTGTGTAGAAAAATTGAAGATGAAGTATGAGTTTCAAAATCGAGGGTGCAAAGAATTCTTAATCAAACAAACATCAACGTATAAATATAAATTCGTGTACAACTTACGGCCTGGCGATGCCGAAAGACGAGTCCACTTCTGTCATTGGTTCATTAACGGGTGACTTACGAGGAGAAACTTCGAACGACAAGTAGTGTGGTCAGATGAGGTATTTTTTTTCCAAGCACTGGCATTTTAAATAGACACAATTCACACAATTGGGCGAAGGAAAACCCACATAAAATATTTCCCAGAGAACGCCAGGGGTTGGGTTAAGTGTTTCCTGTTTTATTTTTGGAACGATAATTGCATATATTATCTACGAGGACAGTTTAAACACTGCCCGTTACATGGAAATCCTTCAAACTAATTTGCTTGAAATTTTAGATGTCCCTGCAGCTCTGTTACAAAATATATATTTCCAACAAGACGGAGCTCCAGCGCATAATGCTCGCGCTGTAAAAAACTGGCTAGAAGAGCTCTTCCCCAACCGCAGGATCGGGACAAATGGACCGGTTCGGTGGCCACCTCGGTCACCTGATTTTTCCATATAGGAGTTATTTTTATGGGGGTGTCTTAAAAATAAAATTTATAAGAGACGATATGAATCCATTCATGAACATCGTGGACGTGCGTAGTACACAAAACGTCAGAAAATTATAACGGCAAAAAACATTGAATTTATTTTTTGTCGCCTGACACTTTGTCACAGCCTACTACAAAAAGTATGACATTTTTAGAAATTCCGGCATTGTCAGGTCATTTGTCAAAAAAAATATAGACTATATAATATTTCTGAAAAGCTTGTGAAGAAGCGGATTCAATTATACGAAAATATATATAGTGTCCCATAAAAAAAAACTTACTTAAAAACAGTTATGTTTGGAAAAAAACAAGTACGCCACTAGATTTTCAAAATCACCTCAGAAACTAAGAGCCACGAGAAATGTAATTATAGCATCTTTCATTTCATCAAAAGTAGCAAACTATTGCGCAAACCGCATCTTTTTGTCGCCACTCATAAGTGAGAAACACCATAAAACACATGCTAAAAAGTAAAAAATTCATTTTTTAATTTTATTTATGAAAATAAGTATAGACTATATTATATTCTTAGAAAGACCACAACGAGGTAGTTAATATAAAAATAATATACAGGGTGTTCCATTAAAAAAAATTTTTAGTTAATATCTCAAAAACTGAAAAAGTTGAAAATAAAAAAATGAGCGAGTCTGCTAGTACTCGAGAGCATTATAAGATCCTTTACAAAAATAGTGCACTATATAAAAATCGGCCTCTCCTATCAGTCGATCCGCATGGCCCTACGCTCGCTTCGCTCGCTAAGGGGGCTCTAGAAAAGGAAACTAACCAGGTGCTAGCCCAAACTAACCCAAGACAAACACAAAACAAAGAAAAAAACTGTTTAGAAACATAATCTTAAAAAAATAATAAAAAAAAGCAACGGGGATTGAACCCGGGCCGTCCAGGTGAGACCCAGCTGTCTAAACCTCTACACCACGAGAGCTCTTGACAGAAATTGATTGCATCACGAAGACATATTGTAATACGAGATGGATCGACCAATAGGAGAGGTCGATTTTTACATAGTGCACTATTTGTGTAAAGGATCTTAAAATGCTACTCGAGACACTGATGTGTAAACATATCCTATATCGACATCATCGACATGAAAATCTAATGCCACCTTAGGCCACGCCTGAATATACACAACTTATATAGCTTAATTGGAATTGGTTGCCTGGAGTTAGAAAGAACACGTTTCACACTAACGGTTACAGACAGCCTGCAAAACACATTCCCGTCACAGATATCGCCTGACGTGCGTTACATTTGTAACGTTTATATTAGAATGTCTAATAATAGGCATGCCCAAAATCAAGAAAAAAACTTATACAAATATTACCTCAAGAAAATAAAAAATAGGATTAAAACTAACCGTAAAAATCAACGCGAGCGAAGCCGCGGATAAAAGATAAAAGTGTCCTATGTTCTTTACTATACTTTTGAAAAACAGTTTATGCGTGAAAGCGTAAGAAACAAACACATTCGCATTTATAATATTAGTAAGGATTCTTTAATAATACTTACTGGCAGCTTCGGAGTGGATTAATTCACTGCACAAATTCGACACGAAAATCTACACAGCTTATTCACTACCAGCTACTTATCTTGGGCCGACATCCTTTGATTTGGGAAAATCAATAGCCAAATTTTGCAAATTTTACAAGAGAGCTATGACAATATTGTTTTAAACGTCTGAGGATCTGAATAATACCTTTGACAGTTCGTTTAATTTAAAATAATATGCTTTTTGTCGTCTGAAATCCGTTTAAAGCAATTTTAAATGGCAAAATTGTATAAAAATCCGAAAATTCAGACTTATTAGGACGATAGCCGTGGCTTCGGGCGAATTTGTTGTGGATTTTTAAGCGAATATTCATTTTAAATTCAACCGTCCATTAAAAATAAGCTGCGCTATGGCTCCAAATACACTGCGAATATAATATAATGAAAATCTAATATAGTCAAAAGCGATCTTATCATGCGGGTCCAAAGGTCACAATTTTCAGTAAAAATTTCATGCGTGGCAGATTTTGCGTGTAAAATCTGTCAAAGGAATGGCATTTAATGAAAAATGTGACCTTTGGACCCGCACGGTAAGACCGCTTCTGACAATACTGCCGCTAGCGGCTAGCTTTTTAGAGGAGCTATTTGAGTCGTTGCAATCGTGGCCGTCCTGGATTAGCTTGCTCCTTAATGCGCAAGGGTTATAATGTCGCATCACGTTTACATATTCCGTCCCCTCATTTCCGTCCCATTTGCCGAGATTTACCCTTATACCGCCGCGTAAGATGTTTACACATCAAAAATCTAACTATGCTACTAGAATCGAGTATGCATAAGAAACATATTTTACCTTTCCGATAAGTCAAACAATAACTTAGATATGAGGGGGGTCAAAAATGCAACGTTTTCAATTTCGCCCTGTGTCTTAGAAACTAAGAGGGCTAGGAAAAATCTGTGTGTGACATTTGTGGTTTCACAAAAAAGTAGCCAACTATTGCGAAAACCGCATCCTTGTATCTCTACTCATAAGCGAGAAACCCCGTAAAACACACGAAAATGGAATACCCTGTACTTGAAAGTAAACAGGGATTTTCACTATTTACTTATGATATTAGAACAAATTTCGAAAAGCATTAAAAAATTCATAAGTATCTTTAAATATTACACTTTATTTTATTGACTCGACATTGAAAATGGTAATTTGCAACAGCTATTGCTTCGTAAATAAGTACTGCAGATAAAGCAAAAGCTACAGATGCTTAAAAAAATGGAATATCTATAATCAATAGGCGATACTTACTCACCATGGTTCTCAGTGGATTCCGTATTAAATCGTATAACTGAACTCACCAAACGAAATGAAAAACACCCGAAATATTCTGTCGGTAAAAACAAATTTCAATCGAACTTATATTACTAATGAAAATAATCGTTCGCAACTTGCTACATGAACATAGTCATGTGCAAAGCAGAATATCGGCGCGATACAAATATATTTCTATTTCTGAACTCTTTTGAAAGTAAAATGGCTAAAACTCATTCAACTAAAAATATACCTTACAACATGGTCCGGTTGTTAATTAATTATATTCGTACAAGTAAAGCTTTTTATCACATTGATCTACGACTTAGTTGAGGTTGAGAAGAGAGAAAAATATTTGAACAATTAAAATAACTTTTAAATGTTTATGTTAGGATGAAATTGTGTTAGCAGAGCAAACTAAACATGAAAGCAAGCAATAAGCAAGCAAATATCCATCAGCAAAAAATACTAGCAACATACATGCTAACATACACCAACCAGTCAGATGTGTAACAAAAAAGATAATGCCATAGATTATCTACTTTAAGCCATAGATTATCTACTTTTTAAAGCGTGGTAGAAATCTTTCCTTTCGATAGACATCTCATAAAAATACGCATAATCTTTCAAATAGTGTAAAAATTTATACGACTTGGTCAAGGATCCAGGGAAAATATTATACTAAACAGCGAATGAAGCCGATTTCGGTGACTGATTCTGAAGCCGATAACTGTTCATTTCGGCTAGAACTGTAGTTTGATGCGATATCACTGGATAGCAAAGTGCATTGGCACAGATGAAAACACATACCCTAAGATTTAAACACTTAATTCAATGGTTTAGTAACTGCATTTCGTTTATAGGTAGACCCGGGTTCAATTATTGGCTCCTGGGTTTTACCGTGTCGCGTAACATTTTTTGTGGGTCGGATATTCACACTTACTGAATTTCATCCAATTAA
>MU189796.1:37043-48828 GCA_016904865.1 Pissodes strobi | reverse complement strand
AATATTCTTTGACCACGGGTAACTGCCCAGGATGTGCATGGAAACAGTTATTCAGATGCGCGAGCTGTATGAACTGATGGCATGAAGTTTGCACCATAAAATATTCCTCCCTTATTTTGTGGCTTGCAGAGGAATATTTTTGATATTTTTTTGTAGGTGTGCACACCCTTTCTCGACGTGCGCACTCTTTAGCCACAATGGTGCGCATTCTTTGCCTACTTGTAATAATAATTTGTTCGTTTAAGCATTGATCTTTTGGCCCAGTTTTCGCTCATTTGAATAAAGTCAGCATCTAATTAATTTTTTCAAAAACGGCTGCGAGAGAATATTTAAGATGTGGCACGTTTTTAAGATTTGAGGAGCCGCTGAAGGTCAATAGTTTTTGGCGTGCGCATTATCGTTTCCGAGTTGAGATGCTTTGATACACGATAACTGTCGAAAAAATTAAACAATTTTGATGAAATTTTGTGGATACATGTCGAAGCCTATTGCACGTCCAAATTTTTGAAAAAGGGCCCCTTTGTTTCGAAAATATTAGGAAAATATACTTTTCAGAGAAAATGTGAAAACATCAATTTCTAGGTGAAAAAATGAAGATTTAATTTTTTTCGGAAAGTAATTTTTTAGAAAAGCCGATAACTTGACAGGAATCTACGTCAAAAACAGTTCTAGAAGATACTTTTAAAATAATGATGCCCTGTATACAGGGTGAACTTGAATTTAAACTTTTCGCCAATTCGAGTTTTGACACGATACGTCCCCACTTATTATTGTATTATTGGAAAACGGAATAATCTAGAGCAACCAAACGTTCGCACATTAAACATACCTAACACACCAAAAAATCGCACCGATCCGATTGGAAATGCCAAATTGGTATTTTTTTTTATTTTCAGTTTGAAATATCTTCGTTAAGTGACGTGCCAGGCAACACATACCTAGCTATTTTCAAGAAGTCAACCTCAATTTTCTGTACGAGATTGGGAAATACGAGAAAATTGATACATGCAGAAAATCGCAAGAAATGCTGAAAGTTTTGGTGGGTAGCTTTGTTTTTGATGTATTTGTCATGGTAAATTTGAATATACGTACATATTTGAAAATATGTATATATCTTTGTACAGGCTGGCTCGAATTCGCGTCACAGATATACACATATTATTGAAAGATGCATTCCTTCAAATTTACCATGACAGGTACATCAAAAACAAAGCTATCCACATAAACTTTCGTACCGGGACATCGACAACCGTAAGAACTATATTGTTGGTCAAATTCGGGCAAAATTGCGCATTTAAGTTCCCAATAATATGCCGAAAGTTTTAAAATTCCTAGTATTTCCGGAAACCGAAATGTTGAAAAATCGTTTTATTTTTTCCTTTATTTAAAAACCAATATCAGATTGAATTGCACTTTTGCATTGCCACTTTTTCCACTCTATCCAATGGTGACATCGAGTTTAAAATACGTTTTCTTTTTCAAATACGAACTTTTTTTTTCACCGTTTTTCAGATGATATTGACATTATTAATATAGATATGTGTTTTTATGTTTTTTATTCTTTTTTTTTATTTCAATTTTAATTTTAATTTTTTTTAAATTATTTATTCTGATTTGGCATAATTTTGAATAGCTTAAGTTGCTTTTGTATTTTTTATCTTCTATAAAATTATTTTATTTCGTTTTTTCTGTTAAGTGGAGGCTTTATTTTTAATAAAAATAAAAAATAGTAAAATTAAACGAACAGGTTCGTTTATCTTTTACGATAATGTGGTCCTGAACTATTATGCTAACAAGTTACTCAGTGCAAAGATACCTAAAACATTTTCAACATTTAATCAACAACAAAAATTAACATAGATCAACATCAACAATTCATAATAATACTACGTGATCCTATATTAGATGGAAAAACATATTTAACGAAATTTTGATTATAAATTTAAAAAACATACTAAAAATTTGTTAATATTCAAAAGGAATCCTCACTATGAATACGCCAGGGTGCATGAAGAGCTGAATTAAGATGCATGATAAATAAGTATACGACACGATATCGGGTTTATTGAGCTATAGGATGGAACTTTACAGGCATAATTATTCAAAGGTGTATAATATTTTCCAATATTGATATCAATAATTATTCTTCCCAATATAATGGGAATCTTATGGATATACCTGTAAATAAAGTAATCCAAAATGTTATATAATAATAACTATAGATGATTTAAAATTTGATAAAATCTAGATATTCCACTAGGGCAGGAAATTCAGTAATAATATCTGGCGTTACAGATATCATCGGATCCAATAAAAATTAAGACAACAATATTATTATTATCATCGTCATTAAGAAGGCAAGGGCCATTGATAGTAATATCATAAAATTTACTAGTCTGATGCATACGTTTTCTATTTATACTTCAGTTATTTGTCAATGAAACTAACTGAACAACACAATACAAAAAACAAAATAAAATATTTTATAGAATATAAAAATTTCAAAAGTAACTTAAGCTATTCAAAATTACCCCAAAGCAAAATAGATAATTAAGAAAAAAAATTAAAATAAGTATGAAAAAAAAAAGAATAACGATAAAAAAATAAAGTTCGTATTTAAATAAGAAAGATGACGATGGCCAGTTGAAGACCGAACGTCTGATTCTAAACTGGATAAATTGGATAGAGTGGAAAAAGTGGCAATGCAAAAGTGCAATTCAATTTTAAATCCGTTTTAAATAAGCCCAAGAAAAAAATAAAACCATTTTTCGTTTTTTTTCGGATATCTCCGGAAATACTCGGAATTTTAAATATTTCTAAACGGCATATTATTAGGCACCTACATGCGCAATTTTACCTTAGTTTGACCGACACTGTATCTCTAACGAGATCCCCATACATAGGCACGAATTTGAGCCACCCTGTACATTTAATTCACTGAAATCTCATTGAAAACAGTTTGAATAAGGGAAAAGGGGTTAGAATAGGAAAATGTTGACAGACATTTTTTGGTGATTATAGAGACAGTTTCTGGTAGAATTTATGGCAGATCCTGAGGTACAATTTTACTTTTAGTGTAAGTAGGTTAATTTATTTGCGGCAAGTAATCTCATTTAAAAGGATTTGAAGATGGTAAAATGGGCCAGGATAGAAGAATTTTTACATTTTTCAAGTGATAAGCAGCGGTTTCTGCCAATTTTATGGAAGACTTGCAGGTAAAATTTTACTTTAAACTTCGAAGGTGTGGCTAGTAATTTCAAGATATAGGGCACAAAAAATACTTATATTCCATAATATTAATCTTGCATTGTTTCCATTTCTATCATTTTGTCTACCATTGTCTTATTTTTTTCCTGCACCTAGGTACATTTTCATATTCTTAATTCTTGGAAGAACTACAATTTTCAAATCATGATATAAATGTAATGGCGTTTGGGTGCACTCTATTATGGAAGCTCAAATGAAATGAAAATGTGGAACTAGTTTGAATCTCAGCTTCCAGAAAGGTAAGCCCCACCAAGTACTGAGTGTCTTTGAAAATCATCATCAAGTTGGTGCTATCTACCCAGATTTCTCGAAGGTATTTGACATGGTAAACTATGAACTTATAACTAAGTTGGATGTCTCGCGAGCTTTTATTGGCTTGGGACTAAACCCAGCATTATTAATAGTGCTACTACTACTACTAGCCATTTTTATATTATATCTTATAGATCATACCTCCATTTATACGATCCATCTATGTTAACTTCTTCCTCTTGTCTCAATATCGGAATTGGTTCTGTGGATGGACGTTGTTGGGGAGCACTGTAGATTGTTCCCAGTAATCCATAAAAGAGTATCTGCAAAAGTACATAATAACACATTAATACACAGAGTTCAGAGTTCAATAATTTTTATTAATAAAGTTATAAAAATAAGTTTATACAAAAGTTGTAAGAGATTAAAATTAGTATCAAATATACAAGCGTGATACAAAGAAGCGCGACAAATAAGATTTTTTTAAGGAGCACCTTGTATACTTTTGCACATTCGGATTCCTTTCAAAATGACATCATATAGTTTACATATTTTGCGCAACAATTGAAAAGTTCTCTAAATTTTGTATAAAACAATGGTGTTCTTGAAATGACAAAAAAAACTTCGAATAGAGTTAAGCATCATTCATTCAATGCAATTTTCAGGCCATGGGCATTGAGGAGAATACTGATGACAAAAGCTATTTCTCCGGTTTAAGTTCATAGCTCTTATAGATATCTAAAAAAAAATCTTTTGGTGTTTTTGTCAAAGGGTTCACGAAACTTCGCACACATTTGTAAAAAAGTGTTATAAAACAAGGCTCAGTAATTCGTACACAAATCTTTGCTCGCAAATGTTCGGGTTGATTGCTGTCTTTCTTTGTTACTGTCCAAAAATCTATTTAAAAACGAAGGAATTCGATACTTGAGGCCGTGAGGTACTTCCGGCCACAAACTTATTACAACGGTTTGTAAACTGCCAGTCCTGCGGAAAGATCCACCTTTGCCTCGTAAAATCTGGCATCATAATTGTGCAAACTGAGACGACCTAAGAGAGTTATACCTAGATTCTCCTTGGCGCGACGTCTGCTTAGGCACTGACAACCCGTCAGTCTGCTGCGAAGAGATTACGCAAGTAATCTCCTCAGGCCCTGGTTCGACAGAAGATACGAAAGAGCTGTAGGTAGGAAACGGGAAGCTTACAAGTACTGGCAGCAAAATTAGATCGTTGAAAATCGCAATTATTTTGTCGAAACGACAAACGAATGCAAACGTGTGACGAACACAAGCGAAGGATCAGGAATAAACTTTAGCACTGATCTAGTGGTTCCAGGAATTTTTAGTCGGTAGCAAAGGCAGTAAGTAACACTTTTACAAAAACGTCTCCCACCTTTGACAGACGAACGCGACATCACGGCGACTACAGCTAAGGAAAAACACAACCATGCTCGCCGAAATGTTTTTATCGCACTCAACCTTAAACACCTCTCCAGGCAAGGCTCTTCCTACCATATCCAACATCAACACTACCATGAAAGGAGTTAAGTTTCATCACCGTGATATTCGTTAAATCCTCAAGGAACTAGATACGCAAAAGGTGTCAGGACCGGACGGAATACCTGCCTTGGTATTAAAAAACTGCGCCAAAGAACTAACACCAATTTTGTTCAGACTTTTCCTATGTCCTACCTAAAAGCGATTTATCCATTTTATTGGAAAGTCGCTAGAGTGCAACCTGTTGCAAAAAAAGGCAAGAAAACCACGCCTTCAAAATATCGCCCAATTGCCTTGCTTCCAATAATCTCCGAAGTCATGGAACTTATAGTCAATTAGCAACCCAAGTACCTCGAGACCAACAGAAAAATTAGCGGTAACCATTACGTTTCTCGCAAAGAGAGATCCACAGGAGATAGATATATTGGCCTATGTCATTCATATATGGAGTAGTATGGAGAATCTCGAGCCATTGAGTTGGAATATTGGACAGAGTTCGGCGTGATGGATTCCTCAACAAGCTGCCGTCCTTCGGACTGCCAACGTTTATCTGCAACTAGCTCACCATTTCCTTAAGAACCAATCTCTGCACGTTGCAGTTGATGGACACATTCACCATTAATGCGGGCGTGGCTCAGGGCGAAATACTTTCACCAACTCTGTTCCTCATTTATCAATAATAATCCTGTTATGAGTTTTGCAGATGACAATATCCTTGTCTCCCAATTGATATCAGAAAAACCTTTACCAGCGACTGAGACTCACACAGGAGCAGATTACGACAATAAATCAAGATCTGGAGAAAGTTTGAACTTGGGGCGACAGACATTTGGTCCAATTCAATGCAGCAAAAAGCCAAGTAGCCATGAAAGCCAATACGGCGGGCAGTGACATCATTATGAGATGAGTCGGTATTTTTATCGGTTAAATTATTTAAATTTTGAGTCAATTGGTGTTTACGGACATGACAATATTTCTTAACATTTTATATTTGAAGGACATTTTAAGATGTCTTCTTGTTTCGAGAAAAACGTGATATATCACGGTGGTCATGGTGGAAGTAAAATACAAAATATATGCCTCTCAAATTAGGCGCAAATATAATCTTTTTATATAAAAAGGTTTAGAAGCGGCTTCTATATCAAAACTAGAAATGCATTTTTGGGACAAAATATTCAGAATATTGCATAGTTCATGAACAATTTCTACAAAAAAATATTGTTGAGCCACCAAACCTAGGAATGCAAAATATTAATTTGACGCATTTAAGGATTATTACATATTATGAAGCTCATGCTCCGCTGTGAATTTCTGAGAGCCCTTATAAAGCGCCGTACCTCCCACAATCCAAATGATTTTTAATTTCTATGGAGCATTACTTATTAATTATATTAAATTTATGTTCTGGTAGAATGATTCCGAATATTTTTGATGTTTAAGATAAAATTAGTTGTTTTTTAAGGTATAACGATTGTCGTCCACGCCGGAACCAAAGATGTCTTCATCAAGGACACGAATTTAATATTCAAAAGTGGATTAAAGACACGGGATTATCATGGCAATATGAACAGGAAAAACTTCGAAAACTGGTTCCGAATCTTCCCCCAAAGTCATTCATAATCATGGACAATGCAAGTTACCATTCTGGTTTATTAGAAGAAATCCTGAGAAAATGTTGGACAAAGCAAATACTGATCGAATGGTTGAAGAAAAAGAATATTGACTTTCCAGAAAAGGCCATGGAAGTTCAAATATGGAGTATGGCACGCAGAAACTGCCCTAGTGAAAAGAAAATACTTCCTTGATAAATATTAAACCCTAAGAACACAAAATTTTGCGACTGCCGCCATACCATTGCCAGCATAATGCAATTGAAATAGTATGGTCGGAATGTAAACGAAAATACGATCAATATATTTCCAATCTTAAGGGGTCACATACAGAAGTTCTGGCTAAATGGGAAAGGGTAATAAACGAAATTTCTATAGTTGGTTGGCAAAAATATGTTATTCGTACAGAAAATATAAATCAAGAGGCTTTGGAGGCAGTACGAGTGTATGATGCATCTGACATTCCGCCACTTGTAATTACGACTGACAAAGACGACGCGCCGACGACGAAGACCATATCTCTGCCTTTAGTAGACTCTGACAATACTGATAAGACTGATTAAGTTTTTTTTATTCTTGCAAATTCTATTTTATGATCCATTTAAGTATTCAATCATATCGTTACATTTACATTAACTTGGCAATACGATATGGTGTGATTTTTTTTTGAGTTTGTATGGTTCTTTTTTTGAATATTTTACATATTCATCCAGGCAGTATTTTTTTCATGAACAAATAAAATTAAATTGTCAGTATTTTAATGTATCGCTGTAAGTAGTGATGAGCAAATGCATGACCAAGACCGGGTTAGTCTTGGTCTTGGTCTTCGTCTTGCATATGTGGTCTTGGTCTTGGTCTTGGCCTTGCCGGGTCGAGTCTTGGTCTTGGTCTTGGTATTGCTCCAAGACGCTCCAAGAAAAAAAAGCTTTTTAAGTCCTTTAAAATAAATAAATGTTTAAAGGAAGGGACAGTATTTGTCAGTATGAAAAATTTGGTTTTTCAATATTAAGTATCACAGCGACAATTTTTAACTAGTAATTAAGGTAATTTTTGAAGTAAAAATATTCGAAAACATTTTTTTTGATTTAAGGAATGACTTGTTTAAGTTTTTCCGTATAATATTGAAACATCCTGTGTATTTACAGTTATAAATTGCGGCGTTAACACAAGAACTATTTTATTTAAACGTGCATTTCATTTTTTAATACACGGTGGCCCATAATTTAGTTGAAATATATTTATCTCTCTTGATAATCTTATGCAGATATTCTGACAATTTTTTTCCTATAATAAAATAGCATGTTTGAAAAAATATATATCAGTCACTGGATTTTACGACCTTCTATAAAAATCGATTCTTAGCAGGCCCATTAGGTGGGCTTTCAAATAAACCAAAATTATTATTGCTCAATGAAGAACTTCACATCAGTTTTATGCATTTCTCAGCAAATGACAAATTCGTTAACAATTTTACCTACTCGGGTCCGGTAAAGTGTACTTTCTTCACTTAATGTAGCACTGGGAACCTAAAAACTATAAGTGCTAGAAAATAGGTTTAATGGAAAAACTTGTATGCTATTTAATTTCTAGTTCAATGCTGCTCTAATAATTATTCCATCTTTTTTCGTTGTCTAGATATTTTCAAAAAACCAGTAAAGATGGTAACCAAAATATATAATTTAAGTGGCGTTTGCAGGATTATTGGTCAGGTATCAAGAAAACCAATTATTGCGTCTTGCCAATGTTTCGAATTATATCAACTCCTCATCGGAGCTCTGTTAAGAGGAGAAAGCTACTTTTAGAATATTAAGTTTAATTTTGCATTTTGATAAAAAAAACAAAACCTTTCTTAAATACTACCTTTGTTTAATAAAATACAAATAAACAAATAAAAAAAAACAACACACAAAAGAAACAAAAGAAAAAAAACGGTATAACGAAATGAGATAACAGAAAGGGTTTCTAATGATACGATATGTTACCAAAATTGTGTTTTTCTCTCATACACTTAATATTCCTATCTCATAACAGGATTATAATAGATGATATTGCGGATTACAATGAACATTATAAACAGCAAATAACAATTAAAAACAACAACCAAATTACACAGCGTAACGCAAGGACGACTGTTGAAATCTGTATTATATTTGGTCGAAAAAATATAGTAGGTACAAACAGAAATTTCAAAATTACATAAAATCAGTAGTTGTAAAAAATAAAATCTTTTGGTTTTTCGAAAATATGTCGAAAATGAAAAAAAAATTAAATAAAATTCATTATTATGAATTATAAATTCATTAAGATTAATTCATTATCAAAGCAGAATTGAACTGGCAATTGAATATCCTACAAAGATTTCCATTTAACGATTTTTTTTATTACTTTTAAGATTCCAAATACATTCCTATCCTTTTTGGACACACTGTATGTGAAGAACCCAGGATGATGCTTCAATATCAGAATATGCGTATTATATAGCCTCCAAAGGGCTTACTGGCCAAAATGACATACAAAAATCGGTCACTATCTCCCGCTTGGAGAAATGTATTGACATTTGTGTAATTTCTTTAAAATCCAAATTAGATTTTTTTAATTTTGAGTATAATTTTCTTTAAAAAATTGCCTGCTCTTTTTCCTCGAATACATTCTTATCCATTTACATACAATGCGGCGTAGCAAATAGTGAATACGCTTTAACTTTCCCTGCATGTATCTCACAAACAAAATTATTTTTGCCAAACGTTTATAGAGAGTTTTTTATCCATATTTCGACCCAAAAATTTTGATCTCATCATTAAGGGCAATATGTCAACAAATAAAAATTGCAAAAAAAATAATGCAAGACTCTTGCATGCTAAGTCTTGGTCGTGGGTAAGACTTGCAACACTAGATCTTGGTCTTGCATAAGACTTGCACTACTCAGTCTTGGTCTTGGTCTTGCTTTTTCTGGAAGATCAAGACCAAGACCGCAAGACCAAGACCAGTCTTGATCATCACTACTTGTAAGTTTAAATATTTTTATACAATTCTTCCTATTATTCACAATTTTTGTAAGCTCAGTTTTCTCACATCTACTGCTCGTTGTATTACATTCGCAATTTGAAGTGCGATTCTGTTTCGAACTTGTTCCTTTTCCTGTTGAAAAAAAGCCAATACATTTAAAATGATCATCTGCGTTAGTTCATTATTCATCATTAATCATAATAATTGTTAATTGTTATTAAGTTTGTTAATAAATAAATGCTACAAGATTATTTTTGTTTTTTGAGATTGAAAGTGTATGGACTAATGAAAAAAACAGAATATACTGCTAAATCATCATTTGTTAATTTCTGAACGTATAAAAACATAACAGACTAATTTCTGAACGTAATAGTAAGTTTCTAACCTA
Organism: Pissodes strobi; assembly: GCA_016904865.1. Classification (NCBI taxonomy): domain Eukaryota; kingdom Metazoa; phylum Arthropoda; class Insecta; order Coleoptera; family Curculionidae; genus Pissodes; species Pissodes strobi. The sequence continues at coordinate 38,812 of MU189796.1, read as the reverse complement.
ATATTGATTGGCAAAAATATCTACGCCATACGTTTTTTTTCCCATTTGGATGACCTAACTACAAATCGGTATAATTTCTACTTTATAACCTTTAATATCTTAGCTTGTAAAACATCTATGGCCAATGCCCATATATGCTTTATAAGTTAAGCTATTGAGCATAAACATGGTGTATTGTATAATACTTATTTTCTATTACCAATAGTCCTCAATCAACGCCAATACTAATCTGCAGAAGATAATTAAACGTTATCATCTAAATTATTATTGATATTCTCCATAACTTGAATCTCAATATTTTTAGATTTTCCTATATTACTTGTTACCATTTTCAAAGTGTTACTGATAAAGAGGTTGCAAGAATATTGCTCACGTTTAAGTTTTACCCGAAAAATTAAAAATTCACTATAAAAATTGTTTTAAGCTAGGTAATATTTGTGAAATGATGCAAGCCGAAAACCTTATTACCTAATTTTGACATTTATACGATAAGAAGTAGCTAAATAAAATATCACAAAGGCTCATCATCCTTTAAATTTTAATAAATAAAAGGAATGTCTTAAGATGGTTAAACAACACAATAATCCAAGTAGTTCTACAATTTATAAAAAAAATTAAACTAGGTTTTAATTTACTAAAAAATCTAGTTTAAAATAATTGTAATTATATATTTTATTGTGATATTTCTAGTATTAGATTTATTGGTACCCTTCAAAATTAATAATTACCTATACGTCTTTTATTTCATTTCTCTTTCTCTAGCGATAAAATTAATACGATCCGAATCCAAACACATACTTAAAAATGCACTTTCACCCTTTGTTGCACTTCTTTGTAATACTTACAAACACTTTCATTTTCCAAAATCTGAATAATTATTGGGTAATCCGCCAGTGGAAGAAACTACTTATTAGATGGCAAAGGTGAGGTAATGAGAAAGAAGCACTCCGTCAGTCGTATGATTTTAATTATTATTGTGATTTATGAAAATATCTTAATATCTTTGTTATTTATATCATTGGGAATGTATTCTTCATCTCCCACTTTGGCATGGGTCCCTCTTGAAAAGTTTATTCACAGAATCTATTGGCTTTTCTGTTAAGTAGGATCGAACGGGGAGTAAAAACATCTAATATATTATATCATTCAATAAGAATTGTAGTTTTGGAAAAATTGGTGGTTGTCACTTAATCATTGTAATTTTATTTGTCTTATTATTTGGATTAAATCCTTTCTAACACCACCGATATTTAAGAAACGATGGTTACAAACCGTTAATCACGGAAATAGTTTGTAACTAAATTAATGTTATTTAAGTCTATTAAGTTAGCCTTGCCATTTTGTATTTTTAAAAACTTTTTGGTGTGCCTTCAAAAATTATGAAAATCCTCGCAACTTGTTTTTTTAAAGAAAAAGCTAACCCCGCCATATTTAAAAAAAAATTGTGCTGAGTTGTGCTGACTTGTGACGCTTTTTTTTATTATCTATTTTCCAAAATATATTCGATTTCATTAAAACCTTTTGTTGGTAACTTGGCTGGATTTGTACATACATTCTAGCGTCGGTCTCTGCGACCGATTTTCTTATTCTTATATTTTCCTTTTATTCATTATGAAAAGTGCACATTTTAATTATTGGTTCCATTATATTGCCCGATGCGTTAAAATACCTTATGATTTTTATTTGTAGTAATTTTTGTAACAAATACATTAATATTAAACAATTGGTTAAATTTTTGGTAATCTTGTATTTAAAAATTAAATTTAATG
>MU189796.1:7026-37033 GCA_016904865.1 Pissodes strobi | reverse complement strand
TATCGGAACCTGTTCAAATTACTAAAATAAGTTAAGACTAAGAGAGACTAACCGAAAGTTGATTGGACGACTAACCAGACCTATCCAAATCTATAAAAATTGATTACAACATATCGGAACCGGCTCAAATAGGTAAAGTAAGTTGAGACTAAGTGAAACTAACCGAAAGTTGATTCGACGACAAACTCAAAATCATCTAATTTATTAAAATTGATTATAACCTATCGTAACCGGTTCAAATTACTAAAATAAGCTAATACTAAGTGAAATGAACCGAAAGTTGATTAGACAACTAACCAAAACTAACCAAATCTATTAAAATTGATAATAAAGAATCATAACCGACTCAATTGACTAAAATAATTTGAGACTAAGTGAAACAAACCGAAAGTTGATTGAACGACTAACCCAAACTAACCAAATCCATTAAAATTAATTAAAACGTATTGGAACCGGTTCAGATGACTAAAATAAGTTAAGACTAAGGGAAACTAACAGAAATTTGATTGGACGACTAACCAAAACTAACCAAGGAACCGGCTCAAATAAGTAAAAAAAATGAGACTAAGTGAAGCTAACCGAAAATTGATTAGACGATTAACTAAAACTAACCAAATCTAATAAAATTGATTTTAACGTATCAGAACCGACTCAAATGACTAAAATAAGTTGAGACTAAGTGAAACTAACCGAAAGTTAATTGAACGACTAACCAAAACTAACCAAATCCGTTAAAATTGTTTATTACGTATCGGAACCGGTTCAAATGACAAAAATAAGTTAAGACTAAGGAAGACTAACCAAAAGTTGATTGGACGACTAAGCAGAACTAACCAAATCTATGAAAATTGATTAAAACGTATCGGAACCGGCTCGAATAAGTAAAGTAAGTTGAGACTAAGTGGAACTAGCCGAAAGTTGATCAGACGACTAACCAAAACTAACTACCTAAATCTATTAAAATTGATTATAACACATCGGAGCCGACTCAAATGATTAAAATAATTTGAGACTAAGTAAAACTAACCGAAAGTTAACGACTAACCAAAACTAACCAAATCCGTTAAAATTATTTATATCGTATCGGAACCGGTTCAAATGACAAAAATAAGTTAAGACCAAGGAAGACTAACAAAAAGTTGATTGGACGACTAACCAGAATTAACCAAATCTATGAAAATTGATTATAACGTATCGAAACTGGCTCAAATAAGTAAAATAAGTTGAGGCTAAGTGGAACTATCCGAAAGTTGATCTGACGACTTACCCACACTAACCAAAACTAACTAAATCTATTAAAATTGATTATAACATACCGGAGTTGCCTCAAATGACTAAAATAAGTTGAGACTAACTGAAACTAACTGAAAGTTGATTCGACAACTAACCAAAAATCATCTAATCTATTAAAATGTATTATAACTTATCGTAACCAGTTCAAATGACTAAAATAAGCTGACACTAAGTGAAATGATCCGAAAGTTGATTCGACGAGTAACCAAAAGTAACCAAATCTATTAAAATTGATAATATTAGATCGGAACCGACTTAATTGACTAAAATAATTTGCGACTAAGTGAAACTAACCGAAAGTTGATTGAACGACTAACACAAACTAACCAAATCCATTAAAATTAATTAAAACGAATTGGAACCGGTTCATATGGCTAAAATAAGTTAACACAATTATAAGTTTTCTCAGATCTCAAATTTAATAAGCGTTGCATTCTGCTTCGGCATTTTCAATGCTTCCCCGGTTGCATCTTTGTGAAGGACTGTGAATTTTTTGTTGTTTACAAGCACCTCTAACGTTATAAATTATAAAAATGAACAAAACTTGAAGCAATATGTATGTATCTGGTATATTTTGGCAAATTTAACTTACGTAATCTGCTAAAAGTTATTCTTCACATTAAATTGTGTTAGGGGTGGATGGGGGTAACTTTAGATTCCTCATGGCAGACTAATGGGTCAGGAATAAACTTTTGTAATGCCCCAGTGGCTCCAGGAATATCTGGTCGGTAGCAAAGGTAGTAAGTAATAACTTTACAAAAACGTCTCTCCCACCTTTGACAGACCGAGCATAATGGCGACTATAGCGAAGGAAAAAATCAAAGATGCTCGCCAAAATGTTTACACCGCACTCTACCTTAAACGTCCTCCAGGGCACGGCTCTCCCCACCATACTGAACATCAACACTACCATGGCAGAAGGTAAGTTTCATAACCGTGATATTAGTAAAGTCCTCAAAGAACTAGATACGCAAAAGGCATCAGAACCGGATGGAATACCTGCAATCCTATTAAAGAACTGTGCCAATGAACTAATAGCTATTTTCCAGACTTTTTTCTCTGTCTTACCGAAAAGGGATTTACCCATCTTCTTGTAAAGTCGCTGGAGAACAACCTGTTCAAAAAATGGCAAGAAAACCACGTTCTTAAACTATCGCCCAATTGCCTTGCTTCCAATAATCTCCAAAGTCATGAAACGTGTAGTCAATCAGCAAGTACTCAAGTTCCTTGAGAGTCTTGACACCAGCAGATTAATTAGCGGTAACCATTGATTAAAATCAAGAGAAGTCGTTTTACAAGGACTTCTTTATCTGGCGCACTGCATCTCTGTGGAACTTACTCCCAAGGCATCTGTTTCCCCCAAATTACAACCTACAGCTATTCAAGAACCGTTCAATCAACATCTTCGCACACCCCACTCGTCGAATACCATAGGATCTCCTTCTAGTATGTGTGTCATTGTCGCAATGTCATAAAAAAGAAAATTAAGATGAGTTCTCTAATTGATTGGTTGACTTTATTACTTTGTCTGTATGAGCGCGTTCGACCGTCCTTAATATTAATAAGTAAAAATCCTAAAATGTCATATAAAGATGCAGTCAATAACTAGCTAATGAATTACTATGACTATCCGTACTATCTAAAGAGCAATAGTCACATTTAATTCATTTATGTCAAAGTATTTTTTTTTGTTTTCTGTGTGGATGGCTTTGCGCATAGCGCATACAGCCAATACATGTAACTATACCTAATATCGTAATAATAATGCAATACACAATATGATTATGCATTGCAGAATCTAACAATTAAATAAAGGTCAACAATTCATTCTCATTCATACTCATCTATAGTCTCAAAAAAATGGAGATATTCAAAGAAACCGACCATAACATGTAAGAAGGGTCACTCGCGTCACGCCATAGGGTCTATCTAGGCGACTTTGATTACACATGCAAGGATAATCGACCTGGAAAAAGGATAACATGTAAGGATCAGTATCGAAGGACTTCAAATCCCTAAAGCTTTCTCACACACATTTTCACAAAGTTAATCACTGGACATGATAATATCAATTACCTTCTTTATAAAATGAAGCTTTCAAACACTAATACATGTCATTGTAATAATGTCAGCATTGATGATTTGGAACATTGGTGTTTTGAATGTGGGCACAAAAGGAATGCCTCAGATTACTTAATGGTTGAATTTTCTAAATTACGTTTAATGCTTATTAATTTTAGCTGGTTAATATACATAATTAGATATGATAAAAATACTTATAACTTATATTTATTTGGTGCCCACATTCAAAACACCAATGTTCCAAATCATCAATGCTGACATTATTATAGTCATATGTATTAGTGTTTGAAAGCTTCATTTTATGAAGAAGGTAATTGATATTACCATGTCCACTGATTGCCCTGAAGAGGGTTACATAAGCACCTCTATTTAGATGGTTTGGGTACAAGATTTGGATATGTGCGTGTGTACCTGTTATTCATTGCATACTCGGTATAACTTGGTTTCCAAATATTACCCAAATTATCTTTGATAATTGGAAAGACATCATAGAACTGCAAAACAGATATACAATAATTGTCACTGCAAATGGCTTCTTCAGCATATTCATCCACCTTTTCATTGCCACTAATCCCACTATGACCCCTGCACCAAACAAACAAAACTTGCATATTTTGTTGTAGAATGTTAGATAATCTACGGCATATTTCGAAAACTAGAGGATTTTGATATATGTTTTTAGTTCTATTGTCTATGGCCTGCAAACAAGATCTTGAATCAGATAGAATTACATATTTTGTTGACTCTTTATTCTGAATAATATATTCAAGGGAATGTAATATAGCAAACATTTCTGCAGTGAAAATACTAGCTTTGGGATGTAATTTAACCTGTGATTTAAATTTTTTGCTAGGTATATAATAGGCACATCCAACACCATGATCTGTCTTTGATCCATCAGTAATATGCTAATGGATGAAGTATCCTGTATAATGGATTTAATTTAATTTTACTAAGTAGAAAATTGTTGGTAATATATAGGTATATATTTTTGATTAAAAACTTTGGTGCTAAATAATTACGTCTTTATGTCAAAGTGATATTGTAATTTAATGGACTAACCCAAACTTACTTATTAGTTAATTCTGGTATTTTTCTCCTCACGACTAGTAATCAATTACTTATTATATTGGCAAATTTTACGTCTTATTTAGAACTTATTAATACTTCTTGTTTAAAACATATTGATTATGGGCTTCTATATACAAACCTTGTAAAAAATTTGGCACACATATTTCTGAGCTTCAGGAAATTGAGGAAAATATAATGGGGAATGTTGTAAATTTAAAAATATCCATCCAATTCAATATGTTTGCTTCCAAACATTCTTGATTATCTGGCCGTGACGTCATAATATATATTTCCGAGAGAACTATTGAGTCTAAACGTATTTTAAAATATTTAAGTATTATATGAAAGGTTTACTGCATGTAGAAGTTATTCGGGACGTTTCGGGAGGAAAGGGAAAATGTTTAAAGATCGAATTCTGCCTGCTGAAATGTTCAAAAAAACTTATATAAATATGTGTCTTTCTGAGTTACAGGGTGGCAAACATTATAACAATCCGATTTTTTTTTAATATTTTGAATTTGACTAATATTTTGAACCCAAACTACTTCTTTAAATTCCGTCAGGGGCGTACGTGATGCCCAAAAATTAATTATTATTTGACTTTTTTTTGCTAAAACAGATTCGATTTTCCTAAATATTTTGAAAATGACTAAAATGTATCTTTAAAATTCGTCAGGAGCGTATGTGATACGCAAAAATTAATTATTTTTTTTTTGCTGGACCCCCACGGCGCTACAACCCTTTTTAATTTTAATATACGGAGCATTAATGTTGTGTACGAAAATAGACTCTCTCATTGAGTGTATGGGTCAAATAGAAGATCAATTCTCCAACAAAACAGTCTGCAACTCAGCCGCCTCTATTCGCCGTAGTATATACATTAAATGATCCGATCTTCAACTTTTGGCTGACTTTCTGATGTGGAAACATCTTACGCGATGAGGGTAAATCTCGACAAATGGGACGGAAATGTGGGGACGGAAATGTGTAAACCGATGTGACATCATAACCCATGTGCATTGAGGAGCAAGCTAATACAGGACGGCCGCGATTGCAACGACTCAAGTGGCGCTTCTAAAAAGCTAGCAGCTAGAGCGGTATTAGATTTTCATGTCCATGATGTCCATATAGGAGATATGTTTACACATCAGTGTCTCGAGTACTAGCAGACTCGCTCAATTTTTTCCATCAGGTGATGTCCCACGTAAATATTCTTTTTAATCTTTTGCAGCAAAGAAATATCGAGTCCACTCGAGTAAAAAATGCTATTGATAATTTTGAGTCAAAAGCAAATAAACGTAAACGTCCACCCTCGTAAAATGTAGAATGCCCACTCAAAAACAACATAAGCATTGATAAAATACTTTCTTTCTCCGATTGACAGCAAATATTAATTTTGCAGACACATATCAATCAGCAAAGTATTACTTTTCCTGTCCAGGCAGCAAAGTAAGTACTTTGCTGCCTAGGCAGCAAAGTGATTAGTCTCCATGGGAATAAAACGTTTGACATAAGTTGTCAAACTATAATTATTATGGACATATACATTTCCATAGCAACCAACCGTTCCAACAATTGCGATTTCTATCAAATTTTGTCTTAATTTATCACTACAGGAAAAATAAAAAGATTGTGGGAATTGTAATAGTTTGCAAATATACAATATACATATAGCATTATAGACAATCGGAGAAAAAATTATATGTTAAACTCGGCAGCAAAGTAGATTGACTGCCTTAGCTGAATTCCTAGCCTCGCTACGCTCGGCTATGAACTATCAGCCGCGGCAGTCAATCTACTACTTTGCTGCCTAGTAAAACAAATAACTATTTCTTCAAACGTCAGTAAATTCGTCATTACTCGACTGTGTAGGCGGCCGTGAAGTTTCGTTTTTCCTCCGCCGGAGCTATACTTTTCACTTTTCCGCCGGCGGAGGTAAAAGTGTTGTCATAGCAACATAGATACAATACAAACAGACAACAAAATAAGCGTCAACAACTCAAGATTTATTAAACAACAATTTGTATTTATCACTCAATTTGTGACTGCATTTCTAAAAATCACTAATTTAGGAACAAATTGGTTATTATTTAATCGAACTTACTCAATAACTGCTTATCAATACGGAATTAAAACGCAATCGGAGTCGCAATTTTAAAAAAATAATTATTGTTGACAGTGTCCACTGACAGCTTTATGCAAACAACGATTATATTCACCGACACCGGTCTAAGCAAGGCCACCTACGACCGTGGTCTAAGCCGCCTTGCCAACCCATTTATCTTTAATAATAATTAGATATTATTACTATTAAAAAGATATGTTTTTGCATTAATTTGTCGACATTTGAAGAAAAACAGCATATTTTATTTGGAGGAAAAGTTACTTTTCATGGCTTGCTCTCTATTACCAGCCTCACTCCGTTCAGCTGTTAAACACGAGCGCGCCATGAAAAGTATCACTTTTCCTCCATATAAAATAATATACTATTTTCTTCAAACGTCAGTAAATCCATCATTACTCGACTGTGTAGGCGGCCGTGAAGTTTAATTTTTCCTCCGCCGGAGCTTTACTTTTCACTTTTCCGCCGGCGGAGGTAAAAGTGTTACCATAGTAACATAGATACAAACAAACAACAAAGCAAGCGTCAACAACTCAAGAATTATTAAACTAAAATTTGTATTTACCACTCAATTTGTGCACTGCATTTCTAAAAATCACTAATTTAGGAACAAATTGGTTATTATTTAATCGAACTTACTCAATAACTGTTTATCAATACGGAATTAAAACGCAATCGGAGACGCAATTTTAAAAAAATAATTATTGTTGACAGTATTCACTGACAGCTTTATGTTACATTACTATAGCAACAACCTGTGCCTATTCACCGACACCTTGCGAACCCACTTATCTTTAATAATAATTATTGTTATTACTATTAAAAAGAGATGTTTTTGCATTAATTTGTCGACATTTGAAGAAAAAACAGCATATTTTATTTGGAGGAAAAGTTACTTTTCATGGCGCGCTCGTGTTTAACAGCCGAACGGAGTGAGGCTGGTAATAGAGAGCATATAAAATAATATACTATTCTTTTATATAAAACCACGCTAACCACGCTGCATACAGCTACAAACAAATTTTGTTTTTGTTTATCAAAATCTACAGTTTATTTATTCTTTCAAATTAATTTGTATATAAAAATGATTTTTATAACGAAAATATAATACAATTATTACAAATTATTGCTAGCATGGGCGTCATCCTCATTGCAGCAGCCGCACTTCGAGTTCTATTGCCGTCTGTTTTATGGTTATTATTTATTTTATAATTAATAATTTCATGTATTTATTTTTAATTATTAAAAATTTAGTAGGGAAATATTAAAATATTTTATATATTTTTATTTAAAAACAAAATAACTATATACTTATTACAATTACAAAATTAGAATTTGTAACTGAATCCTTTATATAGGGTTAGGAAAAATTGCCAGGATGTTATTATGAAGTCAGTTATTTCGAAATATACAGGGATTATCAGAAAATTTGTTGTACAAAAGTTGTAGGGCTTTTAAAAATCTACATATCTGTGACAAGTTGGAATATGCAGGGTCGTTTATAAAGTAGTGCAGAATATTAGTAATATATTTTTAAATGGAACACCACGTCATGATACAAAGAAAACAAGATATTATGATATTGCGCATGTAGGGGCGGAGCCAAGATTCAGCGCGCACGTCATGTGATTGGTTATTTCGCGGGCACGTATCCTAAACGCCATTTGTTTTGTGTTGTGTTGTGAGTTTATTCTCGGATTTTCTTGGATTTTTAATCAAATTAACTTACTTTCAAAATGCGTTATGCAGTAGCGGGTGCCACACAGATTATCAGTAAAAATTTAACCAGCGATTTAATATTTTTTTCTGTATTACAACAATGTAAATTTTAGCAATCATTGATCATTTGTCCGAAGGTAGCTTGGATAAACCATCCGACGTAATGATGCAGCACACAGAAAAATTAGAAACAATTTTTAATGATGTAAAGGGATACCTCAATCATTTAATTAATTTAATTAATTGTAGTTCAAAAATTGATTGTAGTGAAAATTAGGCAATTATTTTTTAGATTCCCAGTGCTTTTTCCGCACGCAGAATTTAATTAAAACGCTGCTAGATAGGGATTTGTCGAGAAAAAAGGAAAATAATGTTCAATAAATTAAATTAAATTTTTTTTGTGTCTCGCAATTTTACTTTTCATTAAGTTGTTTATTAATAACTTGTACGCATTTATGTGTATTTATGTATGTTTTTCTGTCTGTACCATTTAACCGCTAGTTATGTACTGTACGTATTTTATACAAAAATAAATAAAATTATTATTAAATATAAAACATAACATAAGTATTTTTTAATATACATATTTTTAGTACATCGATAATAATGTGCTTTATTTATCTCCAATATAAAAGAGTCAAAATTAGATGACATTATTTTACTTCATACACAAAACTATATTATCACAATACATACACTGTTAGCAAAACGCACCTCGATTTCAAACCATTTGTCCTATCGTGGTAATCTTATTAGTTTTGTGTAAGTATCATTGTGGTAAAGGTTCTAAACTCTAACATTATTAATATTATTTTATAATGGCGTGATATTATTAAATCATAATAACCTATCTGCCACTAAGCCAGGGCCTATTTTCCAAGGGGTTGGGCCCTAGGCCCTAGCAATTTTTAGGGCCCCAATATGATTTCGGCTCCCACTGGTCTTTTTTTGTTTCGATTTTGAACTAAAAATATTATTTATAATGTAGTTTTTTATTCAGATTTGAATTAAGTTTTTCCAGTATTTATAAATGTCCATTCATTTTAATAAAAAAATAATAGATTTTGGAAAAACCAGAAAAGAAACACGAAATAAGATAAAAACCAGTTTTATTGGACCAAAACATAAATTAGTAAAAATAAAATAATATTTAAATTAACAGAAATACACTAAGGCTAACGTTACATACATAAGAGTAAACACAGCCAGATTTGGGACTAAACACTAACCACTCACGGAGGACTTTTCGTCTTTTCTTTTACTTTGTAAAATCCTGAACCTTGCAATTGCCTGCTTCTTTTTACCGTGAGATTGTTTCGCGCACCCACTTATTTTGTCTATATTTTGTTCTTGTATGTTTTTAATGAAATGTTCCTGGAAATCTCAGCTTATATTCTTCGGCCGGTCTGCTAGACCAAGGGAAGTAAGGTCCTTATTGGTTGCATTGTCAATTTCTGAGGTACTGATGTCACCAGCGTCAGTGTCTTTGTTTTTCGATCAACCTTGTAAAATTATTACTGGTTGGATTTACTTCTTCATACACGGAACTAGACGTTTCCTTCAACATATGATGGTTTTCTTGCGTCGTCAGAAGATATATCAACATTGCATTTTTCTGCTTTTCTTTTTCATTTTCCCTTAATTTATTATAATTCCGCTTCTCACTACCACTTTTATAATAGATGTAATTCGTACTTATCAATCTGAAATTAAAAATAAAATAAAAATGTGTTCTACTAATTTATTTTAAACTTCAGGACAATAAAAAAAATACAAAAAAAATCTATTAGCTAATTACATAGAAGGTGATGAATGATGAGAAACAGTCCAAACGTCACATTAAAACTGAATAAGAATAATTAAGAATAAAAATAAAAGTGTTCTACCTATATTTTCTCCCTCACATGAGAAAATGTTTATTTAAAAAAATATTTTTATAACTATGTATTTTTTTATGTTGCACATGTCGGGCCCCGCTTGCCATGGGGCCCTAGGTCCAGGCCTAATGGTAAAAAAGGCACTAAGCTATTAATTTCTCATGAAGTGTGTCCACCTTTATCCTTTCTTAAATCACTCCCAATCAGCTGCATCAAGAAATTGATCAAAAATTTGTACGAACAATTCTTCATACTGAGAAAATGTATCCATACGAAGTTAACGTTGTACAAGAACTTCGTGACATAGACTGTGATCTAAGACCAGAATTTTGCGAAATAATGACTAGAAAGGTTAAACAATATTGTTTTTTTTGGATGAAGCGACCTTTACACTACACGGAATCGATAATAAACAGAATTATCGTTACTGGGCGCGAAATAACCCAAGCTGGATGAAGAACTGCATATACAGTTCCCAAAAAAACTCAATGTCATTGCTGAATTGTTTGCGGGACCCTTTACTGCCGGACCGGTGAACGATATCTCCAGCTTCTTCGGCAAGAAATAGTTCCAACTATAAACAATTTAACTCCCGATAATAACTTAACCTAGCACCAGCAAGATAAAGCTCCTCCGCATTTTACTCGTGAAGTTAGAGCATTTTTGGATGTCACGTTCCCAAATCGATGGATAGGAAGAAGAGGGCCTATCGAATGGCCTTCACGGTCCCCCACTTTTTCGCCATTAGATTTCTTTTATTAGGGTCACCTGAAAAACAATGTTTATCGAAACAAATCCAATACTTTAGAAGAATTAAAATTTTAAATGAAAGTGAGAGAATAATAAGGGAAATAGTTTTAAATACCCAAATACATGTTTGCGATAATTTATATTATTGTCAGTTAGTAAATGGGGAGGTAATTTTCAACATTTATTAAAAAATAGAGCCGTTTTTCCATGATTTGTTTTTTTTTAAGTTAACTTATTCCATTCTTTATTTTGTGTTTTTAACTAATCAAAGCGTCATGATATCTAGGAAACTAATGAATTTAGGCATAAAGTGTGGTTAATAAAAATGTTCGAAATTGACTGGACAATCAAAATAAGTAATAATATACCATTTAAAAACATATAACTCATTCATCATTCTCCACAACTTTATGGGCGACCCGTATATTCCAATGCATTACAGATATGTAGATTTTAAATGCCCTACAATTTTTATATAAGACATTTTTTGATAACCCTTGTATATTTCGAAATAATCGACCGTTATGGTAATTTTTCCAAACCTCGTGTATATGGGAAAATGGGTTTGATTGAAAGTAAATAACATTCACAATCATGCTTATGCTTTTTATTCGTTTTTGACCCCGCGACCTTTTTGTTTTAACAACTTTTGGGCGAACATTGGGCGTGGCACCCCAAAAGTTACCGCCTTCGGCGGATTGGCATTATTGGCCCGCCTTGAATAATATAAAGGAGACTAGAAAATTATTAGAAATCGTGGTAACAACTCCCATGAAAAGTTGAACGATGTTTCTCAACACTGAAACCAATCAAAACGTTTCTCAGCAATTCAATGACCGCAGATCGTTTAACAACTTTTTCCAGTTTCCATGCTATCTATTTTTTTTGTGTTTTATGGCTCTAGTTAAAACCAACTGGCCAGTATCTCTCTTTATTCATGATGACGGCAATCGACCAAAAATTTACCAAGATTGAACAGTAACATGACTTATATAACTACAATATGCCTATTTATCTAATTTCTAATACATACGTTTTTGCCATTTTTGTGTCTTTTTCTTTGTTTTTTCTTTTTGTTTGTTTTTCTTTTCTATTTTTTTACCACTTTTTTTATTATTGTTTCATATATGCTTTCATTATTTTAGTTTTCGAAAGTTTTATGTTTTTATATATATTTTTTCTTTTTTTTTCTCTTGTTTTTTTTTCATAAATCAATTTTGACATCCAATATAAGTTTATATAGGGCACTGTATATACTTATGTTATTTGTCATAATAAGAGATTTTAGGTTGAATGGAAGAACAACATCATTTAAACTATTGTACAATAAATATAGGCTCTATGCATGAGACAAACATCCCAAGATACTGTGCTCCAAATCACCGACATCTCCATATTCGCAATTCTTACCCTCCTGTAAACCTATTTTCTTTTTATACTTAGGACATAATGCATGACCACAACGAATCCGAGAGATAGTTCTTATAAAACTTCGGTTTGATATTCCACCAAACCAAGCCTTTTTATTAATTTTTGGAAACATGTTTTTGTATACGTATCCTTTGTTAGTAAGGTTAAAGTTCTCCTGCCAATTTTGGTATAACTGTGATTTTGATAGATTAAAATAATCAGAGTATGGTATTTTATAATTTGCTACAAAACTTGGGAGGTTTGTCGCATCTTTAGCTAGTTTATCTACAATTTCGTTATCTGTTATATCAATATGATCCAAACAAGATGTCTTGTACAGTTTTTCCAAATCGTTTTAATATTGTACAGGTATTAATTATTTTTTTAACAATATAATTTGCAGGAATTTTAGAGCTACAATTAGCAATGGCCTGTAAGGCACTTTTACTATCAGTAAATATGGTAAAGTGGGTATTTCCTTCATATTCTATACAGTGTAACAGAGCTTCCCAAATAGCCTATAATTCTGCAGAGAAAATTGTCGATCCGTTCAACAGCCTAAACTGTTTGGAAATGTCTTTATTTTTGTGGAGAAAAGCACACCCTGTTCTACCCTCAATAACCGATCCATCGGTAAATATATGCTCCGAATTTATATGTATATTATTTAAATCTTTTAGAAAATAGTTATGTATGATATAAGTGCTAAAAGTGACGTTTTATTTTGTGAGAAGGGAAGTTTGGGACACGACGCCGAAGGCGGAGTGTCCCATCCCTTCGAACAAAATAAAATCACTTTTAGCACATATATCATACACTATTTTTTCTACAAACACCATTCAAAGTATAAATAAACGCATTTCTTACGTTATTAAATTTATAAAACATCTTTTTGAAATCAAATTATTCATCAAGTTTATTGTTACTACGGTAATGAAAATTCGACCGTTTGTTGACAAGTATCTAACTTCAAATCTCGTGACATGGAAATTGATCAAGACAATTAATTTCTTCCTGCGGATATCGAAGAAGCTGCTAATAAAGTCACTTTCGAGTTATTGCCTAGTAAGCAGCAATACGAGTTTTCGTAGAACCGTTTCATTAGATGGTGCGATCTGAAAAATGTTAGTGGCAAGTTCAGTCTGATATAATAGTATATTATGATATAAGTGTATAAGAGGGCCTTTAAAGCACGAGCGACATATTTCAAAACACGACGCGCAGCGGAGGGTTTTGTAAGTCGCAAGGGCTTTAAAGGCCTCTTCTACACGTATTTTTTTATTACGAATGCATCAAAATCTCAAAAATATTTTAAATATTAAAGTTAAGGGATATATTGACGAATATATTAATCTGTCACATTTGACATGATCAAATGTTTCTATAGCAACCTTCAAAAAAGTAGGCGCACCATAAACATCATTTTAAGCACGCTGCAGCGTGCGATAATCGTTGATTATGATGCATGCGTAATAAAAAACATTTTTATATTTTCGCACCAGTGCTAAAAGTAAATTACTTTTAGCACCAGTGCCATAAAGTGACATTTTAGACACTGACAGCATGCGTTAAAAATTGTACTTTTAGTGACGTTTGTAGAAAAAGGTACTTTATAACTAGTGGTTCTTTACTATTACAGTGCTTAATTGTTATTTTAGGTAAATCAAAAAGAAAATGTTCAAACAGCTGAAAGTATGGTGCTATGTCCGAAGAGTAAATATTTTCTTTGTTATGGGGTATCCAAGAATAGCTGTTTACAAGTAGGGGCGATTTTTTATGTTTCCAATAAGGGTGGGTACAATTTAACCAGTTGATGAATTATTCCTGTTAAATCGCTATTCTTCGAAATAAGTTTCAAGAGGAGCTTTTTAGCTAAATGGTCTCTTCGTAGTGCTAGAGGTGGTTCTCCAGTTTCTTCTTGCATCACTGCAATGGGAGTACCTACTTTTAAGGTATCCTACACAATGTCTTATACATTTGTTTTTGACTTGTTCAGTTTTATTAGCGGCTGATCCATACAATTGGCTTGCGCTTGCATAGTCCAAGATTGATCTAACATACGCTTTGTAAAACATTGAAGATATGTTTGGATCAGCTCCCCATTTCTTGTGATTAAATACCCTTAAAATGTTAATTCCATTTTCAGCTCGCTTGATAAGATAATTAATGTGGTCTTTCCATAACAACTTTTTATCAAGGAACACTCCAAGATATTTGACAGTACTTTTACATAAAATCTAAAGATCTGACATTTTTATTACATTGGGTAGATCGCTCTTTTTCTTGTAAATGTGCATAACGATGTTTTTTTCCAGGGAGATGCTTAAACCATATTTGTATTAAACCACTCTAGGGTTTTTGTAAACTTATCTTCTATTTTATTTTCACAATCTTCTATTGACTTGTCATTTGAAAAAATACAGACATCATCTGCAAATTGAAGAATTTTCACACTGTTATCAAAAATATTTTCGAGGTCGTAAGTATAAATTATGTATAGAATGGGACTAAGTATTCCTCCTTGCGATAACCTTGAGCAAGTCTTGGCACTGTTAGATCGTCAGTTGTTCTTATGAAAACCGAGCGATTGCTATATAGTGGAAAAATATTGTGAACTAGTCTTTCAGGAAACCCAATATGTAACATTTTCTTAACGAGAATGTCGCATTTAACATTATCATAGGCTCCCTGTATATCTAAAAATAATGCTGAAGTGCTTCGGTTTTCGGCAAGTCCTAGTTGAATTTCTGTGACCAGGTAAGTTATTGCTTCCATGGCAGAGCTCTCTTCTAAAACCTTCTTGAGTAACAGGCATTTTTTTTTGTTCGATTCCATCCAGAACCCTTTTTTTAGCATTCTTTCATATGTTTTATAATATGCAAGAAGCAAGGGCAATTGGTCGATATGAGTTGGATTGGTATTTCGGTTTTCCAGGTTTCAAAATTGGGATTAGGATATATTCCTTCCAGTCTGAAGGAATAGGCATGGTTCCTTTTAACATTTTATTAAAAATGTCGAGAAGGTTTGTTTTGCCACTGTAGGATGGTTTGATAACATGGAGTATTGTATGTCATCTTTTCCCGGGGCAGTGTTATTGTTATTTTTTAAAGTTTTATTCAATTTCTCCATCTTAATAATCATAAATAAAAAATCCCGGATAAATTTAACCTCTGGTTAAATAAAAAGTTAATGTCATAAGATAGCTTATGAAAAACCAATATAGGAAATTGCATACCGTTTTGTTCCATCTTTAGCCGTTTAGATTTTACAAGCTGTCAAACTTGGGAAATGGTCGATTTTCAACTGTCAATATTTCAAAAACCGTTAGAGATAGGTATAGGACATTATTCTTGAAATATGTCTAGACTTTTTCGCAAAATCCAAATATGGAATAATATACAGGGTGTTCCATTAAAAAATTACCAAGTTAGTATTTTTTACTTACTTTGCGATATTCATTTGTTTTTTTACCTAACATTTTTTGGCGATTTAGGATAAATCCTACAAATTTTGTATTGAAAGTTTTCTTCTGTCTTTTATAATAAGCCCAGTAGGCGCTGTCTAAATATAAGGAAAGACCCTGTACAGGGTGATCCCCTATAATGTCGCCCCCCTTTAACTTTTTTATTTTAAGTGTCCCAAAAAAAATAAGAGTATGGTTATGTAGGTACTGAAAAATACTTTTTTTCTGCGTATAAAAAATATTGGAAAATGATCAGTATACAGGGAAAAACAAAAAGTTAATTTTTTTTCAATAGATCACCCTATATATGAATTTATTTTTCGATTCCTCGTAAAATTTAAAGCATATTTTATGTATGATGTTATACCTCTAGAATTAATAGTGTCACAGCTATAAACAGTTGAAAATCGGCACTTTGGCTACTTTTCACCTTGGTAGCAAGAAGATCATTAGAGATGGAGTAAAATGAATTTCACATTTCTATCTTAACTTTTCATGAGCTATCTGATGGTACTAATTGGCAGGCGGTACCATGTGTACCAAATCTGGTACCTCGGTTGGTACCATCAGTTAGCACCATCAGATAGCTCTTGGAAAGTTAAGATAGGAATGTGAAATTCATTTTACTCCATCTCTAATGCTCTTCTTGCTACCAAGGTGAAAAGTAGCCAAAGTACCGATTTTCAACTATTTATAGCTGTGAAACTACTAACTCTAGAGGTATAACATCATACATGAAATATGCTTAGAATTTTACGAGGAATCGAAAAATACATTCTTATATAGGGTGTTCCATTGAAAAAAAGTTAACTTTTTGTTTTTCCCTGTATACTGATAATTTTTCCAATATTTTTTATACGGAGAAAAAAAGTATTTTTCAGTACCTACATAACCATACTTTCAATTTTTTTGGCAGACTTAAAATAAAAAAGTTAAAGGGGGGCGACATTATAGGGGATCACCCTGTACATCTGTCTCTATGTCAGAGATTACCCCTTGTCTATCCAACAAATATTTTGGAATGTGCGCTTCCAAATTATATCTTCCTAGTTCTTTTGATTCGACTAATTTATTTGCCGTCTTTGAAAATAACTCTCACTATATTTTTTCCTACGGAGTTGATTTCTCTTATTTTATTATCAAGTTCTGGATGTGTGGAATATACTATATCATTAACTTTGATTGCCTTTAGCTTACCTCTGAAATCTGCTGAAGTATTTTCAATTAGGACCTGATATGGTCCGGAATCCAAATTATTATAAAGATACTCTGTTTTTTCAAATTTTTTACCGTTTTCGTTAATTAAATTCACGTTAGGTGTATTTTTTTCACTCCCAATACTACCTGTTGAAATCCCTGTAGGGCCTAAATCGGGGGTCAAGCCCCCGCTATCGAAATCGATAACAATAATTTAAATAAGAATTTGCACTTAAATTGTTTATTTTCGATCGCCTCAAGCCGAGAAAAAAAAAACACTGATAAGCCGCGACAACTCAGGTATATACCGTTGTACCGATACGGAAACCAGGTTCGAACTCCATGCTATCTATTGCAAATAGTTAATCTCCGAAATAGACAATTTTAATGACAAAGTGACTACAAAATTTGCAAACAGAAAAGAACATAGGTTAGACTTAATTTATAAAAAGTAGCTACGCTTTTTGCATAAACTGCAGAATATCTTCAAATTCCTTCCAGGAGCCGCCACTGTCTCAGGGTTATAGCCAATCTGGTTTTTCATGAATTATAGAGCATAGTGTCGTTTCATAATAAATTGTTTAACCATTTCCAATACAGGGTGAAACAAATTCGCTTCTCACTATTGGTATCTTGTAAACGGTAAGAGATACAGCAAAGCTTAGATTGGGGCAAAGTTGCGCAATTTAAGGGTCATTGATATGCCGTTGAGAAATTTAGAAAATTCCGACTACTTCCGGAGATATCCGTAATAAACCGAAAATCAACTATTTTCTTTTTATTTCTTCCTGACTTTATTTTAAGAGATAATATAAAATGAATTTAACATTATTATTGCCACTTTTTCCCCTTTATAAGATGTCAGTATCAGATTTTAAATCTGACGTTTCGTGCCCGGGACCCCATCATCAACTTCTTTTTTTTAAATACGGACCTGGATTTTTTATTAAATTGTTTAGAAGCCTTTGGTCTCCTTAAACCAACGATGTATTACACTTATCAATAAATCAACAAATCTAGATTTTTTTCCGTAAGACATAATGTGTTAGACAGAGATGGGGCGATCTTTTTTGACCTGATTTCACTTATGAGAATATTTGTTACCGCTATTGGACAAGTGTGATACATCGTTGGTTTTGGGGGACCAAAGGCTTCTAAAAATAGAAATAAAAAATCCAGATCCGTATTTAAAAAAATTAAGTTGATGATGGGGGCCCGGATACGAAACGTCAGATTTAAAACTTGATACTGCCATCTTATAAAGGAGAAAAAGTGGCAATAATAATGTTAAATTTATTTTATATTATCTCTTGAAATAAAGTCAGGAAAAAATAAACATAAAATAGCCGATTTTCGGTTTATTACGGATATCTCCGGAAGTAGTCGGAATTTTCTAAATATCTCCACGGCATATCAATGACCTTTAAATTGCGCAACTTTGCCCCAATTTAAACTTTGCTGTATCTCTTACCGTTTACGAGATCCCAATAGTGAGAAGGGAATTTGTTTCACCCTGTATACGAGTATGTAAACGAAATGTATCCGTACGAAAGTCGCTAAGCATGTGCCAAAATGTATGTCGCTCGATTAGTATCGTAACATGTACTCTCATGTGTACGAGCCATAAGACGATATACGCATCATGTTCTCATATCTATATTGTAAAAAAATATGTGCACGACAAAAGCACTTGAAAATTTCCATATCTCCAATTATATATATATATTTTTTTTATATTGACAATCCAGTTAAAAAACGCAATTCTCACACCTACACGTCCTAGAAATTCGAGACGTTTTTGCTTTCATTGACACCAGATAGTTGACCTTTATTGTGATGCTATATGGTACCTAATATATTTACTTACATAGATCCACGATTTTTTGACAGATTTGATAGATGATGGCATAACTTTATTAACTTTCTTGTTCTTGTAACAGTATTTCATTGTTACGTATTTGGCTATTGGTACATTGTGCCTTACCTATATTTATCTATAATTAATAAAAATGAATATGAGTAGGTAATAACTGAAACAAAAAAATACTACCTTTATTTAAGAAAAAGTAAAAACTTTTCTTAGAATCTCTTAGTAACCCCAAAAATGAAGTTTAGAAGTAAAATGAAAAATGAATAATTTTAAGGTTATGTGAGTTATATACTTCCTCGAGTATGGCCAAGCCCGCCAAACCACAAACTGGGAAAAACAAGAGGCCCAATGTTTCAGTCATAAAACCTCTGGAATGGGTGGGAGAGAGAAATGCATTTTCCGGCTCTGAATGGCAACAACGTTTAGCGTTTTCCGTTTGTCTTTGTCATCTGTCTGGCGACACTCGCCAGTGGCGTATCGGTAGGTAAGGAGCGGGTGGTTTATTTGTTAAAACAACATTAGGTCCACCGGCAGAACATTTTTTAGAGGTTGATTAAAGAGGTGCTTCACACGCTTTAAGATTTATATATTTTAAAAATCATATATTATTGACGGATCAAAGAAAGTAGGTAACAATAAAATACTTGTTTAATATAATTATTTATTTTGATTGCGAAGGCATACAATAATTATTATTGGCCTATGCTTTAAGGTGGACAATGTTGAGTTGAAAGAGATGCGGCATTTTCAGACTTTCATTGTCTACATTTGTTTGACTGACAACAGGTCGTTTTGAATTGGATTAAATCACCGATCGATGTCAATATTTGATAACGGTCTGTAATTTACTCTTTTTTTATGTCAGTGGCACACACACTAAAGGGAGATCCTATGGCACTCGACGAGCGGTGCGTGTGCGAAGATGTTGATTGACACGGTTCTTAAATAGTTGTAGGTTGTAATTAGAGGGAAACAGATGTCTCGGGAGTGAGTTCTACAGTGATGCAGTGCGCCAGACAAAGGAGTCCTTGTAGCGTGACGTTCTAGGTATTTCCAGTTGTACGACGAACGGGTGCGCCCTAGCCGTCTATCGTGATTGTCTGACAGGCGCTACTGGGCTGATGCGGGGTCCTCGGAACATCTGCCGTGAAAATATCTATAAAACAGGAAATCTAGGCCACATGTCTGTGATGTTCCATACTATCCAGATCCCGGGTCACCTCCGGGTCACCGACGAAATGCACAGCGCTCTTCTGAATAGAATCCAGCAGCTTAAAGCGTCGCGCAAACCAGAGCGGTGGCGGGCGTGGTGGCGGTGGCGGTAAAATACTGTATCTGTATTTGCCATATCGCTTCTGTTTGCGGTCATTAATTAACTTACATGCACAGTATTTTACCGCCACCGCGCTCGGCACCGCTCTGGTTTGCGCGACGCTTTAAGGTGTTCTTAAGTGAGGCACCCCAGATGTGTGAGCAATACTCTAAGCACTGTCTTATTTGCGCTTTGTAGAGCAAGAGTAGCTGCTGCGGTGTATATATTTTTTGTTGCGAAATAGCGCACTAAGCTTCTGCGATGCTAACTTTGCGATGTTAGCAACGTGGTCATGCCAGGACATATTACTGATGACCGAGACACCCAGTAGTCCAATTAGCGAGGATAAAGGAATGGTCAATCCTACCATAATGATTTCAGGGCACGCCGCGCCGTATTATCCTTGGTAAACGTGGGTGGTTGGGTTTTGCAGTATTTAACTGGACCAAATTCCTGTCATCCCAAGTTCGAACTTTCTCAAGATCTTGATTAATTGTTGTAATCTGCTTCTGTCTGCAGTGATAAGTCTCAGCCGCTGGTAAAGGTTATTCTGATCTAAACTGGGAGCCAAAAGTACTGTCATCTGCAAAACTGTAAACAGGATTATTGGTTTCGGTTAGCAGGTCATTGATATAGATGCGAAACAGAGTTGGTGAAAGTATTTCGTCCTGAGGCACTCTCGTATTTATGGTGAATGTGTCTGAGATGTGTTCATCAATTGCAATGTGCAGAGATCGGTTCTTAAGGAAGCAGAAAGATGCTGGCAATCCGAAGGACGGCAGTTTGTTGAAGGACGGCAATTTGTTGAGCATTCCGTCATGCCAAACTCTGTCGAATGACTTTCAAATATCTAACGCAATCTCTTGAGATTGAGATTTGCGAAAGCCGTATTGGTTATCGCTAATTATTCTGTTGGTCTCGAGATACTTGAATAGTTGCTGATTGACTATACATGTTTCATGATTTTAGGGATTATTGGAAGCAAGTTTGATGGCGTGGTTTTCTTGTCTTTTTTTGGTACAGTTTGCACTCGAGCGATCTTACCGAAGTAAGACAGAGAAAATAGTCTGGAAAGAATGGGTGTTACTTCGTTGGCGCAATGCTTTAACACGATGGCATGTATATCAACCGTTCCTGATTTAAACATCTGCAATACATCTGAATAAAAATAATCAAATCGATGAATTTAATAATCACTCACTTAGGTGCCGTTAAAATGATTATAGGAGTAGGAAATTTTTTTGTCTATTTATTTATTTATTTATTTATTAGTACAGTACACTACAGAAATTAAATTCCAAATGGTACATAAATAACAATTATTGTAAATTACAAACTACAAGCGTTAAAAACGTAATTAGACCTACAACTTAAACTTAAACAGTAAGTACAAAAACACAAGGCATCTGACTAGCAATAATTTTAGAATCATTAGGTTACCGAGGTTAAAGTCGCCTTCAATTTTTTTTTAAACGTTACCGTAGAACAGTCAAAATCGATGGTGGCGGGAAGATATTTATTTAAATATTGCATTATTCGATTCAGTGCACTATTCCTGCCCACATCGGTACGACTTCTGTTGGTTGAAAAGATTTCAATAAGGCGCGTGTCGCGTGCAGGCACTCGAAAATTAATGAGTTGCAGAAGATCGGAGCAATCTATGTTATTAGTTATAATTTTAAAGCCAAACAAAATAGTAAGAAAGATTCTTCGCTTCTCCAGGCTGTCCAAGTTCAACATTAACAATCGCTGGTGATGTAACAACGTACTTTTGTCTATACCTAATTTATATAATAAGAAGTTCGCAAACTTAAGCTGAACGCGCTCAATTCGTTCAATATGAGTTTTATAATAAGGCGCCCAGACTATACAACAGTATTCCAGATGACTTCGAACTAGAGAATAATATAGTGACTTTAGAACTTCAATATTAGAGAACTCCCAACAACGTCTCATTATAAATCCTGCCATTTTAAAAGATTTGGACAAAATGTAGTTAATATGATTATTAAAGCGCAATTCGCTGTCGAATAGAACTCCCAGGTCATTAATTACATTAACTCGAGGTAATGGAGTATTGGAAATGGAGTAATGATACAGTACAGGTGTTTTTTTCCTAGAAAAGGATATAACCTTACACTTTGAAGTATTCAGTTCCATTTGGTTTGTTTTACACCAAGTAGCTAAAATGTCTATTGCATGTTGCAGGTTGAAGCATTCGTTAATATTTGTGATTTTGTAAAATATCTTGAGATCGTCTGCGTATAAAAGGAAGTTGTAATCTTTAAGTGAATTCGTAAGATCGTTTATGAACATGAGAAATAGAAACGGGCTCAAGTGTGACCCTTGAGGGACTCCGGAGGTTACAGTAATGTCTCTTGACAGGACACCATTGATTTTAACACGTTGTATACGGTTACTTAGGTAACTCGAAAACCAAGATAGTAAAGGATCTGTAATGCCGAAAGTCTTCAACTTCTCGATAAGGATGTGGTGATCCACCCTATCAAAGGCTTTTTTAAAGTCAAAATAAATTGAGTCGACCTGGGCAGCAGCATCCACTGCAGAGCTTAAGTATTGAGAATAAATGCATAGATTAGTTTGGCAAGAACGACCAGGGAGAAAGCCATGTTGATGTATTGAGATAGTACCACGAAAGCACAAAAGGAGCTCTTCAACAACTATCGACTCAAGAACCTTTGCCATACAGTCTAGACCAGATATTGGACGGTAATTACACACATCACATCTATCCCCGCCCTTATAGATTGGGGTGATATAAGCCGATTTCCAGATACTGGGAAATTGGCCTGAATTTAGAGAAAGTTTGAAAAGATAGCATAGCGGAAAGGCCAAAGTTGGACTACAATTTTTTATGAACAGCGGGGGAATTTCATCTGGCCCTGCTCCCTTTGTTTCATCGAGGTCGGCCAGCTTCTGGAAAACAATGGTACTGTCAATATCAATACTGGAAATATTTTTATCATTGGTGGACAAAGAACGTGTGCCCTTGACGTATGTTGGATTAGATTTTGTGAATACGGAACGAAAAAAATCCGCGAATAAATCGGTAATAAGTTTTGGGTCATCAGTCACTGAATCATTAAATATCATTTTTGAGGGATATCCTACTGTGTTTCGCTGAGACCTTAAGTAGGACCAGAATGCTTTGGTATTATTTAAAATATTATTCTGAGTTGACTGAATGAAAGAGTCATAATCTTTTTTTATTGCAAGTTTAGACTGTGATCTTAATCCTTTATAGTTTGTATATTCATAGGGTAGCCGTGTGCGTCGATATTTTTGAAAAGCCTTATTTTTATTTTTTAAGAGTTTAATTGTTTCCTTTGAAAAGTAGACTGGATATTTTGTAGCAAGAATCCTGAACTTTGGAACGAACAAATCTATTGCAATGCTCAGAATTGTATAGAACATCTCAGTAGCCTCGTTGATGTCATTATTACATAAAAAGCTCCAATCAATGCGCTCGAAGTAATTATTTAATTGATCATAATCAGCCCTTGGAAAGTTATATTCTGTAGATTGCAAGTCCGATACTATGTTATCCGCAACATTATAACAAAAATTCGCAATCAGTGGGGGATGATAATCATCGACAGCAGTCAGCGGCGAATCAGCATTCGAAACTGAAATGTCTGATCGGTTAGAAAAAATTAAATCTAGTTTTACTTTATAAGTATTAGAAACGGTATTATATTGGACAAGGTCATTAAGACAAGCACAATCATAGAGAATTTGTTCACATTCGTTACATGAAGTAAAAAATGTGTTTGCGCCCAAAGAACTGTTAATCAAATTTAGAAAAGAATCTTGTTCGCCACTGAATGCGTTTCGGTCATCAATATGGACAAATGAGTTTGTGTAATTTGGTAAATTAAAGTCTCCTAAAAGTAACATCCTTGTGGAAGGAAAATGATCCGCGATAGAACTAACAGATGTCACAAAGTTTTCGTAGGTCGATGCACAAGAGGCTGGTGGTATATAGACTGCACCCACAATGTTATGGGCGTTACCTATTCGAACGCTAACCCACAATTGTTCGATGTTATTGTCTGGTACACTACACAGTGAGGCCTCAAGAGAACACTCCACAGCGATCAAGACTCCGCCGCCTCTCGTCTTACTGGATTGGACAGGGTCTCTATCCTTTCTATATACAATGTAGTTTGCCGAAAACAACTCCTCACTGGCAATAGCCTCATTCAGCCATGTCTCTGTTAAAACAATAACGTCGTAGTTACAATTCAATACTTCCTGTTGAAAGCGTACGGTTTTAGTTCTAAGTCCGCGAACATTTTGATAATATACAGATACAAGTCTCTTCTGAAGAGATCGACGTAATGAGGTTTTTTTCTGCGCGACGCAACGAAGTATTATTTATACTATTATTTAGCGGGGGGTTTCCTGGCCAATAGCTCGTTGAAAATTTATAGAGACACCTTTTATTAAATCGGAGCATATAAACTTGGAAATCCGACGCTTGACTTCCCAGCTCAGATTTCCATAATAGTTACGCTCATAGGCAGACATAAAACTGTCGGGACACAAGTATGAGCAGTTAAGGCTATTCTGTTGTATATGTTTTTTTATATCTAAATTGAGATTGTAAATGAAGTTATTTAAAACCATTCTATTATAACAGTACGGTGGAGCGACAATTATTAAATTTGTCTTTTTAGCCAGGTCGAAGATTACGTCCCAGCAGGCATCCTCAATAGTTTTTCCATATAGAGCGTTCATCATTCCCGTAAAAAAAATAATATAATCATTATTTGAAAACTTACGACCTAAGTCGGCGAAGTCCTTAATCAGTGTTTCAGCTGACACTGTTACATTAGAGTACTGGCTATTTATGTCATATCTGCTATCGCAATAAGATTTGTTTAGCCAGCCGATTCCAGAAACACACGATTTGTTGCCAAACAATAGAATTTGAGGTTTCGCCTCGTGATGGTTTGAGGAAGTTGCATGGCATGACGAATTATGCGAGGGTGTATGTTGAGGGATGACTTTGTTAATGCCTACACATAGGTCGTTTTTTAGTTTGTGAATCTCGTCCAAGTGGAGCTTGTTTTCCACTGTTAAGGTTTCGATGGAGATTAACAGTTGTTTCTTCAAGAATTCCATCTCAATTAAACTATTTTTGGCACTTAGAAGTTCATCTTTGTATTTTTGGAGGACATTTTCAAAACTATGCCGCTGGTCTCTGATATCCATTAACTGCTCCGATGCTGCTTGGTCATCATCATTCATTCGACAGCCAAGATCGCTTAATAGTATGTTCTTTTCGCTTATCTCAGCTTGCAATTGCTTTATCTCATTTACTTGTTGTTCGAATTTATCATTATATTCACCAACTTTAGCCTTAACCTCCCTATTTTCTTTTCTCAGATCACGAATTTCAGCTGATAGTTTCTCGATTTGCTCATTACACTGTTGTGGATTGAGTTCATCAGATATTGATGCTCTTGCCTTATTTGACTCATCCTTAACTTTTTTACACTGTTTAGAGCAGAATATTTTATAGCCCTCAATAACGCTGAATCCAGATTTTCTTGCAACACAGCTAGGGTGGTAAACACCTTGACAAGAGACGCAGAAGTAACTGCTAAAATTTTTTTGTCTACAACAGGTAAATCCTATCTCATCATCACCATCCATAGTGCAAGATCATCAGTTGCACCCTCAATCCTCTAAAGCCGCTCCCCTAACATGGGATCATTAAGCTGATATTAAAACATTTTGACGATAAAATTTGCTCGACTAAAATGTATATCAACACATTCTTAAACGGTGAGATGTCGATAAAAAGGTTTGTTTATCGTTTTTTTTATTAAGTATTTATCTGATTGCTTGATCTATTGTTCGGTGGTTTTTCCCGTTTTGTTGACTTACTTGCATAAGGACGATGGTGAAACCCAAAAATTCGTATTCTGCTAAATCTTGCACACACACAGACACCAAATTTCTATATTATAGATGTAATAGAACGGGAAAAAAACGGAAAAAAGCGGGAACAACCGAAACGAGACTGATTTACACTATTCTATTCCACCCATCGAAACAGTTTGGATTGATTCCATTATAAATTTAAATCAAATAAATAAATATATGTATTTTAGTACTAAAATATAAATGCATAGCACGATATTAACATTTGCCATAAAATCTTCTTAATCATACAATTGTTAAAAAAAATCAAATCTTTGCAACCTAAAAGTGTACAATTTATACCTAATTGGCAAAAACCCAAACCTTTCCTTATTTTTTTTAAAGAAAATATACATTATGTACCATGCGATTTTGCCAACAAAGTGTTAATCTTAATTCTGTATTAATATAATAATATTAAAATAAATATTAATATTATGACCTGGTTTACCCAATTTCTTATTTCCTATTGCTTTAGCTTATTCTTAATTAACAAAGAATTAAATTATTAATATGTAACATCAGAAAGATCAAGAAATATTTTTGTGTGAGAAGTGCTATCTTTGGAAACATCGTGGTTGCCTCAACATACCTCGAAAGACTTATGTACAGCTAAGCAAAACTACGGAACCATGTTTGTGTCGATTGTCTCCTGAATGTAGAAAGGCAAACAGTAAGAACAACACGGGAACTGCAACAAATTATACCATCAATGATATTATGAATAAATTACAACGATCACTTATTTACAAAATTTAACGAGCAATATAAAATAAATGAAGGTTAAGGAGTGAAATAAAAGAAATTAAGAAACAATTAAATAGTAAAGAGTAAAGAACAAAATGAAATGTGCGAAAGACTAAATCGTAGAAAAAGCTAAATGTATGCTGTTTAACGCGCAAGTAGAAAAACGTTTTTGGGGCGAATGCAGCTGTTCAGTTACGAAATCAATCTCTAGCCGCTGGTTTAGAGAGGAAACCGTATGAAATATGGACGGGTTATAAACGTGATATAAGTAACCTTTTTGGTAGCATTGTAATGAGGGAGGTTCGAAAAGAAAAAAGGCTTAAGTGGGACAAAAAGTCTATGCAATGCGTGCTGATGGGTACAAGAAGCACATTAAAGATTACCCAGTATATTATCCCGCCAAAAATGAAATATTTATCACCAGAAATATTATCATAATGAAAAACACCAATGACGAAGTCTTGATAAAAAATCAAACTAAAAATATCGAGGAGGTAAGGGACAGTTTGGAGACATCAGTTTTTGTGGGAGACACTCATGAAAGAGAAGTTCCTGAACACCCTGAAGGTGAAATTTCTGAAAGTTCAAGGTCTTCGACGGATGACACTGATAATAATGGAGTACCCGCAACATTGGGAAGGTCAGAAAAAAATTCGGAAAACCAGAAGTTTCGATGATTATGTAAGCCATCTATGTATGGAAAGTGAGAAGTTTCAGAGAGATTCCATGACTGTTGAGGAAGTCTCATTAAGATCAGACATCGAGTAAGGGAAGCAAGCAATGGAAGAGAAACTGCAATCCTTCGATGAAAATGAGGCATGGGGATTGGTCGATCTTTCCCAAAGACAAACTATAGTGCAGTGTAAGTAAATGTTTAAGCGAAATAGCAATAGTGAAAATGAAGTGCGGTATAGAGCTAGGCTAGTCGCTGAAGGATTTTCTCAAAAACAAGGAATTGATTTTGTTGGAAGTTTTTCCCCTGTTTGTACCCTGAGATTGTTAATGGCCTTATCTGTAAAACAACATTTAGAAATTAGTCATTTAGCAGTAATAGTATATTATTTTATATGGAGGAAAAGTAATACTTTTCATGGCGCGCTAGTGTTTAACAGCCGACCGGAGTGAGGCTGGTAATCGAGAGCAAGCCATGAAAAGTAACTTTTCCTCCAAATAAAATATGCTGTTTTTTCTTCAAATGTCGACAAATTAATGCAAAAACGTCTCTTTTTAATAGTAATAATAATTATTTTTAAAGATAAGTGGGTTCGCAAGGCGGCTTAGACCGGTGCGGTGTCGGTGAATAGGCTCAGGTTGTTGTTATAGTAGTGTAACATAAAGCTGTCAGTGGACACTGTCAACAATAATTATATTTGTAAAATTGCGTCTTCGATTGGGTTTTAATTTCGTATTGATAAGCAGTTATTGAGTAAGTTCGATTAAATATTAACCAATTTGTTCCTAAATTAGTGATTTTTAGAAATGCAGTCACAAACTGAGTGATAAATACAAATTTTAGTTTAATAACTCTTGAGTTGTTGACGCTTATTTTGTTGTCTGTTTGTATTGTATCTATGTTGCTATGACAACACTTTTACCTCCGCCGGCGGAAAAGTGAAAAGTAAAGCTCCGGCGGAGGAAAAACGAAACTTCACGGCCGCCTACACAGTCGAGTAATGACGGATTTACTGACGTTTGAAGAAAAAAGCAGTTTTTTTAAATGGGTTTCTTACAGAGGACGTTTTTATAGCTTTGCCACAAAGGTTCAAATCGGGTAGTATCCAAAATAAAGTACTAAAATTAAAAACGGCCATTTGTGGCCTCAACAGTGCTCAAGAGTATGAAATATCCAAGCGGTCCCCCATCTAAGTACGCCCGACGTTGCTTGCTACTTTTTACTTTGTACTCTTCGCAAACATATAAAGTTTATTTTGATTTATGATCATCATCGAAGTATGTTATGGTAAAATCAGATAATGTATTTATATTTACTGTGTGTAGAACATATTTTAATACAAGTGATCCGTATGTAGTATTATTAGTAGTATTTAGGTCGATTGTTATCGGAATAAATATAATATTTGTGTTGTACCTAAATCTAATAATGATATTTTAATTTACCTTTTACAAGATAAGCCGCATACTCATACTTACACTGGGAACTTATTCGGGAATATTATAAATACATTTAATTGTTATGTGGTTTAGCATGCATAATAGCTAGGAGTTTCTTTACAGTTTTAAATTTACCCATTAAGTGAAAGTAACATTTAATTTTCCCGCCTCGAAATGTGACCGGAACTGTGTTTTAACTGATTCTCGCGCAGGCTACATCCTATAGATCTATAACTTTTTTTTGGTGTCGCTTTTTCCGTTTCATCGAGTCTCAAATCACTGCCATTCTCACTCGTCTACATCGAGTCTCAAATCACACCCGTTCTCACCTGGCTACCGGCGCTAAAGAAGTTTTCACTTAAAAAAAAATTAATATATATTCTACTTTTCTGAACACGCTCCTTCTCAATAAGATATCTTAACGTAGCCTCAGGAAAAGTAGTATGTTAACTCCGGAACCGGGAGCTCAAAGTTTATAATTTTTTTCGGGGATATAACATAGCCAACTGAAGTCTTCCGAGCTATTTCTGAGTAACTACTGCTATAATAGTTCCTCCCCATTGTATCAATATATTTTGGGATAAAGAAAGTAAACTGCTATGAAAGTAATTGCTCTAACAGTAGTGTGTCCCATTAGAATTTTCCTCGCTATGCAGGACACTTGACTGCTATATATGTATGTAAAGTTTACAAGATAATTTATTTATGGAATACGTAGTGGAACACCTCAACAAATTGAGCAGTTCAACAAATTTACATAGGAATTGTTAGAAAACGATAGTTTAATTTGAGTGATAGCTTTTAAAACATCCGGGACACAAAGCAGGTTGAGATTCGCATCCCTTGCACCTCCAAGAAGTTTGAACTCTTTTTTTGTTTCGTACATCCTCGACAGTTCATGAAGTATATTTTTCTTTTATAAATTTCATTGGCACGATTGAAACAATTTGACAAGTTCAAGATTTTTTTTAAATATCTTATTTATATATCATTTTAAGTCAACGGAATGATATTAGGAAAAACCCAATAA
>MU189795.1:33960-48830 GCA_016904865.1 Pissodes strobi | reverse complement strand
CTGTTGAATGTTCGGCAGCCATGAATTTTTTTTCTGATCTAGTCATCGCATACCTTCGATTAGTTTGTTTGAGTTGGTTAATAGGGACAAAATTCTCAGTTTTTCTACATCAAGGATATTTAATACGATGTATGTCTGCGTCAATCATTCTGAATACATCTTCGTTGAATGTGTGTGCAGTGCGAGTTATTCTTTAAATGCGATGGTTTGTATTAAAGAATAATGATGTTTCGCTTACACCCATAAAGCAGTGTTGGTCAAACGTAGCAGTTTAAGATTTTATTTTGGAGGTGCATGGAGAGAAGTGTCTGATGTTTCATAGTATCGTCTTCTAAGATGTAAACATCTTACATGCTTCTGTGTTAAAATTCCTTCATCAAAATCTCGCCCATGCTAGAGACTTTGAACTTGATAAACCGTTGATGCTAGAAAGACTGTCCCTTTATTTGAGTTGGAACCAAAACATAGAGAAAATGATTTATCTCAGTCTTAAATGAAGAAGAATAGCGAGTTCTGTAGATTTCTTAATTGAAATACAAAACACATTTTCCAGCAAAAAAGAGGCTATCGGGTATATCAAGTCATCAGATGATTTTTTGCTTGATTGATTTTATTAAATACGCTGTAGCATGATGTGGATCTAGCATGGAGGCTCAGATATATGTTATTCATGATAATGATCGAGCAGACAGATTGGCCTATAAAGGCCGCAATAGAAATAGTCAAGTATTGACGCATCTTGATTATAAAGAGTTGGTTCCAAGTTTGAAATGGTAGTTTTTTAGAAAACCCTACGAAAAAGTAGTACAGGAACTCTATAGACAAACCTGGCCTAAAAATTCACGAATTGTCTACGAAAAAAAGAGTTACCATGACTAGAATCAAGAGCTGACATCACCCAATATCTGAACAGAATAGGAGTTCAATCAGATCCAAACTATAAATATAAAGTAATTGATTTTCTTCATCACGTCTTTCGTAAGCACACTTGATATCCACAAGCTTCCGATAAACAAGAATTGATCACCTCTTTTTATTACCAATATCCTGTTTATATCCTCTTAAAATATGAAATATTCAATTACCTTTTTAGATCCATGTAATTTTAAACTTTAAGCACAAACCATGGGATAATGGCAATCAATAGCAATATGACACCCCTATGCAATTTACTAATTTACTTATTTAATCTTTCTTTGTCACAGAGTGGCATATGAGATTCCTCAGGCCTACTCTTGGTGGATCTTCGTCTAAGCATCATAGCCAATAGTTAAACTGCACAAGAGCCGGCTAACGTATTTTACAAATTTCAATTCGCAAAGCTTCAAACCGAGCAGCTTTTCAGAGGCTCCTGTATAGCTGTATAAAAGCTAGTTTTAGAGATAATGTAAAATATTCATCACTTGAAACTCATCTGTCGAGCGCATAACTAATGCAACATTTTGGTTTTATCTGTGGTGCAGGTTTCCTTTGTAGATGTGCTCGATGATTGAAGTTGGTTTACTAATTGGAGTGCTGTTCTAGTCAATAATCAGATCTGCGAGCTCTTTTGATCTCTACACCTAGTAAGTTTGGGTTGCCGTGAATACGTATCTATACAATTTACTAAGTTTAACAATGTTAGGTTTTGATTAGTTCCATATTAAAGCTGCGGAACTTTGAGCTTTACAACTTTAAAAGCACCTATTTTACAGAATTAACAATGGCTTTGCGAGTAGAGTATGTTAATTAATATGTTAATTAATTTACACGATACTACTTGAACTTCATATTCAAAATATGTTGGCGAAGTAAAGCTGGAACCTTCATTCGGTTAGTAAAGGTACAAAATATAGCCAATAAACAATAATGAAGAATATTAAATCGATAAATTGAAAACGGAATTTCTATTTCCAACTTGTTGAATAAATGCATCTTTAAAGGATCAAACCAGTCCTAATTAAATGAGGAAGTATTGGAGTATGCTCCCTACGTACCTACGACCAACATAAAACTTTAAAAAGAGTTAATCTTAAAAATTTCCGCATATTTTTAATTCTTTTTAACGTTCAAGATATTTAGCGGATAATTGTCCAGATGTCATAAAATGCACTACTTGTAGGATGCATACTGAAAAATGCACCCGAAAAAAGTATCATAGAGACTCTTGCCTATATATTAATAATGTAGTTTATTATTTTTTATATCGAATTTCATTTTCTGCTAGTCGTATCAATGTTTTTCTTTTATCAAGAAACATTGCTTTCATATTTCATATATGATACTGATACAGACTTATCCATATCAGGCTTGGAAGCTCTACCAAAAAATAGACTTCTACATATTAAAGGACAAAATTATCGTAAACCTGAAAGTTTACTAGTTTATTATAAAAAAAAAACAACAGACAAACATTTAAAATACAACCAATTCAGCTGGAACTGGACATACATGTTATTCCCAGAAACTTAAAGGATAGAGTCTAATAACGCACAGAGTCAATAATAAAAATATGATATGTAGTTAATAATCGTAAAAAATTAAAGAATTCACTTGCCAGATGATATATGCCTCTTCCTTGGATACAAGTTTTCAATTATTCAAATAGATAGGAGAAGTGATTCGGTAAATTACATATGCATCAGACTCCTCGCAAGCATCATTGTGGTGGAAAGATTCTTAGAAATATTATTATTGACAAAAACCATTAAAATCATTATAACAGGGTATGACTGATCATATCCTAAAGTTTAGTATAAATGAATTTAGAGAAAAGTGGCAACAAATGGATAGGCTTATCTCAGTTTTATAGCCGGCAGCATTTTGAAATAATTTAGAAAATAATATCTCGGAAAAATTTGCAGTTGTAAGTGGTCTTATTTGTTAAGAAAAATAGAAAACTGGCTCCAACATTATTTTAAAAATATCCTAACGGATCGTGTAGAAATTAGAGACGAGGTTGAATGCAACCAAATGGATGACTAAACTCTCTATAGATTGAAATTTGCAAATGATCACATGATTCATGTTCAAGGCAAAGGAGATTGCAATGTATGACTTAGACAGATTAATATGCTAGCAAGTGATAATTAAGTCATTAATTTAGATATATGCAAATACGTATACAATATTCGGGGATAAAAATTGAATCTGGTAGCTATACAGAGAAGGAAATACAGCAACCATGATTTAATGCCAAAAATAATAGGATCTCTGTAATCAGTACTATGGCCAACAAGCATATCTAACAGAAAGACTGATTTTCGAGCTAAATCTACTTTTAATGAATGGCGAATAATTTAATAATAAAGACAATTAATATGTCGCGAATACGTTAAAATAATGAATAATGAAGGTCACCCAAACACAAATTTAGAGAAAAAAAGGGGAGAGTGAAATCCATGTGGATAGGCTTCAGTAGAATATAGAAAACCGATTATAATAGATAATAATAATTAATAGTTCAAACAGGAGAACCCTATTTTTAACCAGTAAAGCGCAGATCAAGCGGAAACTTTCTCACTCTCAGTTTCTCATATTACACTCTACTGGTCGTATTGTACATTAACTTGAGCTTCGACTATAGCTACGTAAGTTTAGCTTCAAGTTGGCATCAATTTAAAATTAATTTATGAACATAGTTTGATAATACCTTTAATTCTTTTCAAGTAAAATTGAATTACTCAATTGTTGAGTTAAAAAAAATTATGTGTGTTTAATACCACAAGATAGAAGTGAAAACTTGAACAAGTGGGGTCATTGTTTGCCAAAATTTCGATCCGAGCCTTCGTTGCAGAGATACGGGCGAAAAACGGTTTTCCCCCAAAATCCCCCCTTAAATTAGATCCCCTTTTCCCCCGTATAGTCTAAGGTGGCACCCCATAGGGCGCACCTACCATAAAAATTCACAGCCCTTTACAAAGGTGCAACCGGGAAGACATTGGAAATGCAGAAGCAGAATACAACGTTTATTAAATCTGAGATCTGAGAAAACTCATAATTGTGTTGGAAGTAATAGTTGATATAAGTTTAGTTTACCAAACATACCACATAAAAGCATATTACTTCAAGTGTCGTTATTTTTACAATTTATAAGTTTAAGTGTGGTTGTAAAAGCAAAATAGCATTTGCATTCGATTCGTCTCTCATTCCCTGATCTAACTAGTAAACCAGTTAGAAAAATTTACCTATAAAACAAGAGAATTCAGGAGTACTAAATTCCATAGATTTCATAAACAAAATTAAAGATACGATTCTTAATGAAAGCGAAATTTTAATCTCGTTTGATGTTAGCTCATTGTTCCCTAGTGTACCAATCGCACAGCCCTTACAATACCTTGGTGAATTACTTGCGATGAATAGTTTTGATAACGAAATCAAACAAGAATATTTAACTTTAACCAAACTTTGCACGGATCAAAATTATTTTCAATACAAAAATAACTATTATCAACAACTTGAAGGCAGCACGGCAATAAGCAACTGTTTATCGCCGTTCTTAGCTAATCTTTTCATGAGAAAATTTGAAAATGAAATCTGTCAGGAGTTATTTTCCAAGGGTATGGTACAGGTATGTGGATGACATTTTCGCGACACAAAAACCGCTGATATAGTCAGATCCGGTGTTAAATAACCTTCCCTGTCATAACCTTCACGAAAATTTTCCGTGTCATGACGCGACTTTGAAAAATCACTCATGAAATAGAAGATGTATGCATTTGAACAGTCTCCGATACGTTATAATCAAATTTAATGTTTTTGGTTAGTAGCCAAATTTCGTTTCTTGTTGGTGAGTTTTAATACTTCAATTTGTGTAACCTATCTGTATACATTTTAACCCCTTTTGGTGCTTTTGATTAGTTATTCAAACAAACAACCTTCGGATATTTTGAGTTAGATTTAATTTATTTTAGTCCTTTGAACCGGTTCCGATACGTTATAACCAATTTTAATGTTTTTGGTTAGTAGCAAAATTTCGGTTAATTTGGGCTAATTTGAATTTACTTTAATATTTTTAATCTGTTCCGATACGTTTTAGCCATTTTTGGTGCCATTGGTTAGTTTTGGTTAGTCGTTCGGTTAGTTATATTTTATTTTAGTCATCTGAACCGGTTCCGATGCTTTATAACCAATTTTATTGTTTTTAGTTGGTTTTGGTTAGTCGTTCAATTAACTTTCAGTTAATTTCAGTTAGTTTTAATTTACTTTAGTCTTTTGAACCGGTTCCGGTACGTTATAACCAATTTTAATGTAATTTTAGTTAGTCGCAAAAATTCGGTTAATTTGGGTTCGTTTTAACTTACTTTAATTTGTTAAACTGTTCCGATACGCTTTGTCTATTGTTTTGTACTCTAGCTCTAGCTTTCTCTACAAATTGTGAAATTTTTGACAATAAAGCGTTATTATTATTATTATTATTATTATTATTATTATTATTATTATTATTTTTATTATTACCCCTTTTTGGTGACTTTGGTTAGTCATTCAATCAACTGTCGGATAGTTTTAGTAAGTTTTAATTTATTTTAGTCATTTGGACCGGCTCCGATGCGTTATAATCAAAATTTAATGTTTTTGGTTAGTTTTGGTTAGTCGCCAAAATTCGGTTCGTTTTGGTTAGTTTTAACTTACTTTAATATTTTTAATCTGTTTCGATACGTTTTAGCCCTTTTTGGTGATTTTAGTTAGTCGTTCAATCAACTTTCGGTTAGTTTAAGTTTGTGCCAATTTATTTTAGTAATTTGAACTGGATCCGATACGTTTTACCTAACCAATTTTAATATTTTCGGTTAGTTTTGGTTAGTCGCCAAAGTTCGGTTACTTCGAGTTAGTTTTACTTACTTTTATATTTTTTTAATCTGTTCTGATACATTTTAACCCTTCTTGATGGTTGTGGTTAGTTTGGGTTAATCGTTCAATCGATTAGTTTCGGTTAGTTTCAGTTAGTTTTAATTTATTTTAGTCATTTGAACCGTTTCCGTCCACATAAACAAGCAAACACGATCTCTCACGCGTCTACAAAAACATTCTCAATGTTAAAAATTCGACTCCGTACCTCTTTCCGTTCTCCCAAAATCAATTATTTCAGTTTTTCCTTCCCCTCCCTCCCCTGGCCAAACGGGGGAAGGTACGGGGGGCACGTTTTCGTCCAGGATTTTTTTTTACCTCGGCTACATCACCTGAAAATTTCAGCCCTCTACCTGTATGAGAACATTCAGCGTTACGTTACGTTACGTTACGCTACGTAACGGCGTTACGTGACGGCTCAGTCTCATTCAACCCCCACAAATAAAAAGTGCAAAGCGTACCTAAAGAAGTTCTCACTTCAAAAATTTTTTCATGGCAGTGGCACACACACTAAAGGGCACTCGACGAGCGATGTGTGTGCGAAGATGTTGATTGACATGGTCCTTAAAAAGCTGTAGGTTGTAATTAGGAGGAATACGTGTCCTGGGAGTGAGCTCCACAGTGATGCAGAGCGGCAGACAAAGGAGTCTTTGTAAAGTGATGTTCTAGGTGTTTCCAGTTGTACGATGCGCTTTTGCCGTCTGTCGTGACTGCCTCACAGGCGTTCCTGGGGGCAGGATGAGGCGGGTCAAATCCTGAGAACATCTGCCGTGAAAATATCTGTAAAACAGAGATCTCGGCCACATGCCAGCGATGTTCCAGATTCACCATATCCCGGGTCAACTCCGGATCTCCGACGAAACGTGCAGCACTCTTCTGAATGACATTTAGCAGCTTTAAGGTGTGCTTATGTGCGGGACCCCAGATGTGTGAGCAATATTCTAAGCACCGTCTTATGGGCGCTTTGTAAAGCAAGAGCAGTTGCTGTGATGGATACAATTTTTTGTTGCGAAATAACGCACCAAGCTTCTGCGAGGCTGAATTTGCGATGTTAACAACGTGGTCATGCCTGGACATATTGCTGTTGATCCAGACATCCAGTAGACCGATTGACGAGTATGAAGGGATGGTCGATCCTGTCATAATGATGTCAGGGCTCCCTGTATTGGCTTTCTTGGTAAACGTGGCTGGTTGGGCTTTTGCTGCATTGATCTGGACGAAATTTCTGTCGCCCCAAGTTCGAACTTTCTGCATATCTTGATTAATTGTTGTAATCTGCTCCTGTCTGCCATGATAAGTCTCAGTGGCTGGTAAAGGTTTTTCTGATCTAAATTGTAATAGGATTATTGAATTCGGTCAGCAGGTCATTTATATTATTGCACGCCTGCATAAATGGTGGTTGTGTCTTAGACGTGTCCGTCAACTGCAACTTGCAGACATCAGTTTTTAAGGAAACTAGCAAGCCAGCTGCAGTGAGACGCTGGCAGTCCGAAGGACGGCAGTTTGTTGAAAATTCTCCTGCCAAACTCTGTCGAATGCCGTTGATTTATCCAACGCAATCGTTGGAGATTCTCCGTAGTTCTCAATTACCCTACTCCACACATAAGTGACATAGGCCAATATATCTCATGTCGGTCTCTCTTTCCGAAAGCCTTATTGGCTATCGCTAATTATTCTGTTGGTGTCGACTCTGTCGAGGTACTTGAGTAGATGCCGATTAGCTACACGTTCCATAACTTTGGAGAAAGGCAATTGGGGGATCGTTTGATTGTTGTTTCTTGCCTTTTTTAGGAACAGGTTTCACTCGAGCGACTTTACAAGAAGATGGGAAAATCTTTTGCGGTAAGACAAGAAAAAAAAGCCCTTAAAAACTTAAAAAATGCGTTGTCGCAGTTCTTTAACACGATGGCAGGTATTCCGCCCGGTGCTGATGCCTTTTGCGTGTTTGGCTCTTTAAGGATTTTACGAATATTACGGTGATGAAACTTAACTTCTGCCATGCTGGTGCTAACGTTCGATATGGTGGGGAGAGCATTTCGATGAGCATGTTTGCTTTTTCATTAGCTGTACTCGCCTTGACGCCGCGTTCGTCTGTCGAAGGTGGGAGGGTCGTTTTTGTACAGTTATTACTTACTCTCTTTGTTACCGACCAGAAATTCCTCGAGCCACTGAGGCATCGCGAAAGTTTATTGCTAATCCTTTGATTGTGTTTGTCCTTAGTTTCGTCAATCACACGTTTGCATTCGGTGATCTGGTTTATCCTGCACATTTGTGACTAACAATCTTTCAGAAAAGAATTCTTTCCTATTTTTAGTTCGGGAAATATAAAATTTAAAAATACTTTTAACCAAGAAATGTTTTAATTTCGATTATTGAATTATATATACGTGTATGAGGCATAGACACAGTTCCATGAGACCTTCAGTAAAACCATATCTATCTTCTGTAGGTAATTTTCGATTAAGAAAGTTTTTCGACAAGTTTAAATTTCACTCATAGGTAAGAAAAAAGGACTATACTGTCACGAATTATTGTACAATGAGGTTTCTTGGTTAAACTTAACGCTTCCCCCAATCTGCCACTCTACGTTTTATCCATGACGACAATGCCAATACTAGTCTAATATATCGTTCTTTAGTAAATTCTCACAATAAGAATAGTTGCGGTCATTGATTAAAAAAAAAATAACATCCATCTGAAATGAAAATATCGAAGTGATGGTTCG
Organism: Pissodes strobi; assembly: GCA_016904865.1. Lineage (NCBI taxonomy): Eukaryota > Metazoa > Arthropoda > Insecta > Coleoptera > Curculionidae > Pissodes > Pissodes strobi. The sequence goes on along the minus strand of MU189795.1, from coordinate 40,279 downwards.
GGCATCAAAAGATAGATTTTTTTCAAGCATTATCTCACCAAAATGAAATCGTCGGCCATTCAGTTCTAGCTATAGCTCAGATTTTTATACGGTTGAAATTTGTAATATTGTCTGGTAATATCTTCTAAATAGTAACATGCAAATCATCGGACACTTCTCATGTAATTAATATATATAGAGCCAGTACATAACATTAACATGACCCAGAAGCGCTACAGCGATTGATTCTCCTCGGGATTTTCATCATTGTATTTTTTGAAAACTAGTTTACATTTGGAAACGCTGGAGATGCTAGCCAGCTGAGAGCGCCTAATTTGGAATTGAAAAAGTAACCAGACATTTTGTTCATCCACATGCTTTCGTTAAAGTGCTGCGGTTGTTTGAGAACGTTATTTATTCATTTAAGTTTTTAAAATTTTAACCTAAAGTCAGACCATGTCAAATGAGTAGACTAATTTTGGTCGGCCTCCCTGTACAGTTCCATTGATTAAGCGAAAATCATTACAAATGAGCCATTTTTCTTAAATCTTTAATTATTGTAGAAGAAAAATTAATTGATTGTCTTAATTGTAATTTAAAAATAGTAAATTGCATTATTATTATTGAACAATGACGCTGCAATATTATAATATAGAGGAGCTGATATAACATAAGTACATTCAAAAAGACATATATGTTAAGACCGCACTTACTTATATTTAATTTAAATAGTTAGATAAAATGACACCCTTAAAATCCAGGCAATGATCTTCGGGCTAAATTTTATGTAGAAACCCTCGTTTAAAGGGTATATATTGGGCCATTTTGAAGTCGGTATATTATCTGACTTTAGGGGTTAGAACTATTTGGGGAAATAGTTGATTTAATTACATTTGGGGGGAATTTTAAATAATTTGATTACATATCTTTGAAAGAATAATAAAATACGATAGTATTTTATTTAAGCTAAGGAAGTATGTAACGCAATAACGTCCCTGGAAGAGTGGCATTATTAAATTAATTGTATTATTGTTAGTGGACTGTATTTTAAGTTAAATGCGATTTGCATAACTTAAAAATCGGCAAGAGTGAAACATTTAAAGGTAAATGCCTAAAATGTCTCTTTTTGAAAAGAGAGACTTGGCGGTACGTAATTTGGCCCTCGTGAAATCAAATCGTTCTCTTGGTATTTAAAGTAACATCTTGTCATCGATTTCCAACTATATCTTTTAATTGTTTACAAATTAGTTATCCTGTACTGAATTAATTATTAATTATCAGCTATGATGGGAACGTGTCTACAAGAGATTGAAGTGGGTTCTTGTGACAAGAAGTATGTTCTTTTATGTTTATTTGATTTTAGAAGTAAATTCCTCACAGGTGCTTATAAATACTTAAAAGTTGCACTTTTAAATTAAGATTAATTATTTTTAGCAATTCAATTCCTTAGAGGGTAATCATTAAATAATTAATTTTTATCTTTAGCTTTCATTTACTCTACTTTATTATACTGTTAGTTATACATTTTTTTATTCAAATAAATTTTGTATTTTTAAGGTATATTAAATATCATCAATTTGAAGGTAGCACCAAAGTATATGTAAACTATAGTAGGTTCACTCAGCGGTAAATTCTTTGATGTAATTCAGCCACATACTTTTATATCAAGTGACAACTGGAGATGACCGATGCGCTGCGTAAGTGTCCGATTGATTCGTGTGGCTTTCTCTAGTCAGAGATATATTCAGGAGATTGTATGGACTCGTACCGAAAGACCTACTGAATGCCGGCCCAGTGAAAAATCAAGTGAAACTGAGCAAAGTTGTAAAAATACATATATTTTCATAGAAGGAAATTGAAAAAAAAAATGTTATACGCTTGTGATTTTTAGGTGATACCACTGTTGCTATCTCAGAATCTAGCAAGAATTTAACAACACTGCAAATCGATCTTGAAAAGGCATCAATAATGGCAACTTTCTAATTTAATCAACTTTGTTGCTTTGACCGTTTCAAAGATATCAGTAATAGTGGAATTACCTAAAATTTATTTCAAAATATATAATAATATAATACTTCGTAATCTCATTTTTACTACACTTCTTTGGTTTCATGAAAGTGATTTTTCAAGGCCACGTTATGACATGGTTTATGTTTTCGTCTCGCGTTACGGCATTTTTGTATCGTTGATTGGACGACTAACCAGAACTAACCAAATCTATCAAAATTGATTATACCGTATCGGCACCGGCACCGGTTCAAATGACTACAATAAGCTGTGACTAAGTGAAACTAACCAAAACTTGATTCGACGATTAACCAAAATTAACAAAATCTATTAAAATTGATTATAACGTATCGTAACGGGTTCAAATTACTAAAATAAGTTGATACTAACTGAAACTAACCGAAAGTTGATTGGAGGACTAACCCAAACTAACCGAATCTATTAAAATTGATTAAACGTATCGGAACAGAATCATATAATTAAAACAACCAAACTAACCCAAACTAACCAAATCTGTTAAAATTGATTTAATGTATTCTGAAAAGCTTGGAAAGACTAAAATAAGTTAAGAATAAGTGTAGCTAACCGAGAGTCGATTGAACTACTAACCCAAACTAACCAAATCTATCAAAATTGATTATAACGTATCGGATGACTAAAAGAATTTAAGACTAAGTGAAACTAACCGAAAGTTTATTGGAAAACTAACTTAAACTAAAAAAATCTATTAAAATTATTTATAACGTATCGGAACCGCATTAAATGACTAAAATAAGTGGGGAATAAGTGAAACTAAACGAAAGTTGAATCGACAACTAACCCAAACTAACCAAATCTATTAAAATTGATTATAACGCGTCGGAATCGGTTCAACTGATTGAAATGGTTAAGACTAAGTGAAACAAACCGAAAGTTGAATCGAGGACTAACCTAAACTAACCAAATCTATTAAAATTGATTATAATGTACGCGGATTAAATGACTAAAATAACTTAAGAATAAGTGAAAATAACCGAAAGTTGGATCGACGACTAACCCAAACTAACCAAATCTATTCATATTGATTATAACATATTGGAACCGCTATAAATGATTGAAATAAGTTGAGAAAAAGTGAAACTATCCGAAAGTTGAATCGACGACTAGACCAAAGTAATCAAATCTACTAAAATTCATTATAAACTATCTGAACCGCTTCTAGTGACTAAAATAGATTGAAACTAAGTGAAACTAACCAAAGGTTGATTGAACGACTAACCGGATTAAGTTGGTTAGGTCGAGTTAATCGTCGATTCAACTTTCGGTTAGTTTCACTTAGTCTCAACATATTTCAATCATTTGAACCGGTTCTAAGACGTTATAATCAATTTTAATAGATGTTGTTAGTTGGGTTAGTCACCAAATCAACTTTCGGTTAGTTTCTCTTAGCCTCAACTTATTTTAGATATTTGAACCGGTTCCGATACGTTATAAACAATTTTAATAGCTTTGGTTACTTTGGATTAGTCATCCAATCAACTTGCGTTAAACTTCACTTAGTTTCAACTTATTTTAGTCTTTTGAACCGGTTCTGATACGTTATAATCAATTTTAATAGGTTTGGTAAGCTTGGATTAGTTGTTGATTCATCTTTCGGTTAGTTTCACTTATTCTCAACTTATTTTAGTTATTTAAAGCGGTTCCGATACGTTATAATAATTCCTAATAGATTTGGTTAGTTTGGGCTAGTCGTCAAATCAACTTTCGATTAGCTTCACATAGTTTACCTTATAATCTATTTTTATAGGTTTGGTTCGTTTGGGTTAGTCGTTGATTCATCTTTTGGTTAGTTTCACATATTCTCAACTTATTTTAGTCATTTAAAGCGGTTCCGATACGTTATAATAAATTTGGTTAGTTTCGGTTAATTTGGGGGCGACTAAAAGCATCTTTCGACTAGCTTCACTTAGTTTCAACTTATTTTAGTCATTTGAACCTGTTCCGATACGTTATCATCAGTTTTAATAGATTTTATTACATTGGATTAGTCGTCGATTCAACTCTCGGTTAGTTTCACTTAGTCTTAACTTATTTTATTCATTTGAACCAGTTCCGATACGTTATAATCAATTTAAATAGATTTGGCTAGTTTAAGTTAGTCGTCTATTCAACTTTCGGCTTGTTTCACTTAGTCTCAACTTATTTTAATCATTTGAACCGGTTCCGATACGTTATAATCAGTTTTAATAGATTTGGTTAGTTTGGGTTAGTCGTCCAATCAACGTTCGGTTAGTTTCACTTAGTTTCAACTTATTTTAGTCATCTGAATCGATTTCGATACATTATAATCAATTTTAATAGATTTGGATAGTTTGGGTTAGTCGTCGGTTGGTGTCAGTTATTCTCAACTTATGCTAGTCATATAAAGGGGTTCCGATACTTTATAATGATTTTATTACATTTGGTTAGTTTGGGTTAGTCGTCGTTTGAACTTTCGGTTAGTTTCACTTAGTCTCAACTTATTTTAATCATTTGAACCGATTCAGTTACGTTATTCAATTGTAATAGTTTGGGTTAGTAGTCCAATCAACTTTCGGTTAGCTTCACTTATTCTCAACTTATTTTAGCCATTTGAAGCAGTTCCGATACGTTATAATCAATTTTAATAGATTTGGTTAGTTTGGGTTAGTGTTCAATTAACTTTCGGTTAGTTTCACTTATTCTCAACTTATTTTAGCCATTTGAAACGGTTACAATACCGACGTCATTATCAATTCTAATAGATGTGGTTAGCTTGGGTTAGTCGTCGATTCAACTTTCGCTTACTTTCACTTATTCTCAACTTATTTTAGTCATTTAAAGCTTTTCCGATACGTTATAATCAATTTCAATAGATTTGGTTAGTTTGGGTTAATCGTCGATTCAACTTTTGATTAGTTTCACTTTGTCTCAACTTATTTTAATCATTTGAATCAGTTCTGATACGTTATAATCAATTTTAATGGATTTGGTTAATTTGGGTTAGTTCTCCAAACAACTTTCGTCTAGTCCCATTTAGTCTCAACTTATTTTAGTTATTTGAACCGGTTCCGATACCTTATAATCAATTTTAATAAATTTAGTTAGTTTGGGTTAGTCGTCGGATCAACTTTGGGTTAGTTTGGGTTAGTCGTCCAAACAACTTTCGGCTAGTTTCACTTAGTCTCAACTTATTTTAGTTATTTGAACCGGTTCCGATAAGTTATAATCAATTTTAATAGATTTGGTTAGTTTGATTTTGTCGTCGAATCAACCTTGGGCTAGCTTCACTTATTCTCAACTTATTTTAGTCATTTGAAGCGGTTCTGATACGTTATAAGCAATTTTAGTAGATTTGGTTAGATTGGGTTAGTCGTGGATTAAACTTTGGGTCAGTTTCACGGGGCCAAAATATATTTAAAATTTACAAAGCATTCCATTATCGTTATACCTATAATATGTACTTATAAAAAAAAATCTGACACCTAGACGATTTTTCCGGTCTTGTCGCCTCCTTCACCTAATTTTATTAACATATCTATTCACTAATCCGACTATAGATTTTTCCTATTTGCCTTTGTATTTTTCATTGCACCGAAGTCCGAATAAAATATTAAAATAGAAATAAAATTAAGGATTTTCACAAATCCTACTCTGTTCTGAACACTCTGCCTACATACGAACGACTGATTAAACTAAAACGCTCCACATGCTGCCAACAATCTGCGGATTTTCGGCGGCTGGCAGAAAACATTTGGGGGAGTGGAGCTACTAGTTTACATATTATACTTTGGTAGCACTAATTATTTGTCGGTTATTTGCCATAAGTAGGTATAGCTTAGGTATTATTATTTAGTCGCTGTCGTATTGATTAAGTTTTCCGAATTTGTTTTTCTCTTGTTTTAAGTATATGCTAATATAGTAGTGAATATGATTCAGGTCGAACTCCTTTGATGTTAAGCATAGTATCATAAAACAGACCACAGGTGTTTTTTTTTTGTCCAACTAACCTGAAAAATCTGGGAATATAGAGCAGCTGGAATATGCAAAAATAAGATATAATATGATGGAAGTAGATAGTAATTAAAACAATCACATTAAATCTAAATTGCCTGTAATAAAAGGATAAAAATAGAAAATTAATGACGACTAAATTAAGGGCTAACCCTAATATTAATGCAAAACGGAAATATATTGTTTGATGTAGTAAGGTGAAGGCAATGAATACAAAAATAAACCAATTATTACTGAATGTTAAAATCAGATAAAAGCCAAAGTAACGTCCTAAATGAAGAATGAATACTATTCTCTCTCTCTCTCTCTCTCTCTCTCTCTC
>MU189795.1:21433-33860 GCA_016904865.1 Pissodes strobi | reverse complement strand
TCTCTCTCTCTCTCTCTCTCTCTCTCTCTCCTAGATTACTCTGAAATTAACAAATAATGATGTACACGTATTAAAAATATATCTATACTCTTTCTTCAACGATGCAGGAGTCAAAATTTTGCAAATGTATGTAGCGCAATTAGTTAATTGCTTAACAATATGCCTCGTTCACTCAGCGGTGTTAAGATTTATAGGTGGTGGATCGTAGAGTAGACAGTTGGGCGAAGGCGCCTCAAAGTTTTCGAATAAGAATATATCAATGCACTGAAATTAGGTAAATAAAGTTTAGAAAAATACCGTATCTAATAATATTGAGAAACCTGAAAAGAAATTGTATAAACTCAACTTGACCATGATTTCAGCATACCAAAACATCAAAGATCATAATTCAACTATTTATTTAAATATTAAATATATTCTCCGACAAAACGAGTACAATAATTGAAAATTAATTAGGTATCAAACCTAGTTTGAATTGTGGTATAGTTCTTAAAATAATAATAAATTCTTTATTATAAATATTACCAGCATCATGAGATCACCAACCCCTAATATTAAGTTCTAAATCATTAATACTGTCTAGCTCCTTTTTTTAATATTCTTGACTACGTGTACGGAAATGAAACCACTTTCCACACTTGATAATTAAATAACTACTTTATGTTGGCCGAAATGCAATTAGAAACAATAACGCAAAGGAAAAAAAAATTAATGGAAAAAGTTTTGCCATCGTAAAATTGCATAATTGTATGCGAGTTAGGTACCTCAAAAACTCAAAATCAAAACTTTTTATTATATAGTGCCATTTATAGTAAGTTTAAAAAGACTTATCTTAGAGGCTTTTGAGGAAAGCTATATCCTTTACTCTGTGCCAGCGCTTGACTTTAAGGTAGGATGTAATGTATGGTAAATTTTTAATACTGTAGTATAATATATGAATAGGGAGGTTAAGGTCAAATAGAACCTTTTCCATAAAATTATTATGACTTACAGAATAATATTTTAAATAGCTATCTAGGGTTTACCGTAACATCGAGCCTGGATCAAAATTTATTATTAAACTAATATCACAATAAGGGGAAAATAATTGACCAATGTTTGCTATTTCCTTTCTAGAGGCCGCCGCATTTTACGAAGTTATTAATTTTATTATTGCAATTTTGTCTACCCGAGGCAGATTCTTAATTGTTTTATTACAAATATTACTCGAGTATAGAGTCATAATTAAATTACATAGGGCTTCTGTACAGTAAACACAATTTTATTTCAAGATTAATCCAACAAGAGACTGTCTTGTGATATTCTTGTGGAATGTTTAATCTTTCCTGTTGGATAAAGATGATTAACCTGATATAAATTAGAATCAAGAAAATTTAGAAAAATAAACGTTTCAGGTTAAATAAACGTTACGAACATATAGGTATTACGGCATAATAAACAAATGAAGGGTGCAGGGGAAAAACGATCTAAGCGCCATGTCCATAGGAAACTTTATTATTATTGATTTCACAGAAAATTTTATTCTTGATAAAAGTTGGTGCTTGGAAAAAACTAATGTTGACACTGCTAAATTAAGAATAAGTTATACAGGGTACTCAAAAAATACAAAAATGATGGTTAAAAAAACAAAAACTCTGGAATATCGGAAAACCTTCTACAGAAAAAATAAAGCTCTTATTAAGATAAAAATAAAAGTCAAATACTATTTTTTCCAAGAGTGCATCGTTGCTGAAAAAAATAAGGACAAAATGAAGAAAAAGAGGGTTTTTTTCAATAATTGACATGGATTTTCTCCGCAACGGTGCATTTTTGGAAAAAATGGTTTTATTTTTATCTTAATACGAGCTTTAGTTTTTTTTGTAGAAGGTTTTCCGATATTTCAAAGTTTTTGTTTCTTTAACCATCATTTTTCTATTTTTTGAGTACCCTGTATAACTTATCCTTAATTGTCAAAATTAGTTTTTTTCCAAGCGTCAACTTTTATCAAGCATAAAATTTTCTGAGAATTCAATAATAAAAAAGTTTCCTATGAAAATGGCGCTTAGATCGTTTTTCCCATGTACCCTTCAAATATATTTGAATAAAGAGTGCTTCCTAATTTCTCGGAGCATATAGTGGAGGTTAAATTAACCCTAATTTGTCAAAAAAAAATCCTGAAGTGCCCCCTAACGGAGATACAGGCCCTTTAAGAGATATACCCAGAAATTTACCTTTTCGGCTTTAACTTTTGAATAAAGGGTGTTCGGTAAGTACTTCCTAATTTCTCGGGAGTATACAGTGGGGGTTAAATTAACCCTAATTTGTCATAAACAAAATCAAGAAGTGTCACCTAACTAGTGCTTCGGTCTCGCCGAGACGAGACGAGACTATTGAGGTCTCGGTCTCAGTCTCGCAAAGTCTCGAGTCTTCGAGTATCGTCTCGGTCTCGCCGAGACTAGACATTTTATGGTCTCGGTCTTGGACTCGGTCTCGCCGAGACTCTCGTGCACTTCAAAAAACTTTTCTTTATTCTGCACTTCAAAAAAAAATATATATATTTTTTAAACCCGTCCCAAGAATCTGTATTATAAATTCGATCTATTTTGGGATATTACCACGTTAATGAATAATAATTAGATTCTTTGTTTTTTTTTCAGATAAATATTTATAATAACCTCACAAAGTGTCGATGTTTTAAAGCAAAATTAATTTAAACAACAAAGTCACAGAAAAATCTTTATAGAAGTAACAAAATTGGAAGAGAGGTCGGCAAGTAAAAAAGATATCAGAGAGTAGAGTAGTCACTGTAGTCAAAATAGTCTGCTCTACATAATATTTTATATTTTCGAAAGTAAACCTAAGAATCTTTTGATGAGGCGCATTCCTGAGCAAAAAATATAAATTACTGTAAATAAACCTGGCAGATTGCAGAAATATTATTGGGCTGAAAGTGAAAAATTCTGTTTAAATGGATACATTTTACTTAAAAACATACCTACCTATGTAAGTAAACTACTTTTTTATAAAAAAAAATAAACTAAAAGCATATTAAAATAAAAAAAACTGCATTGTAACGCTCCTCCCTCTGGCTAGTCTATAGTTTTTAGGTAATTCCCCGGCGGGTGGGTGAATTTAAAATTGTTATAAACTATATAAGACCTGTTTTGAAAATATTTTTTTCTGTGACTCATAAATATAGTTTGCCAAATGAAAGAACCTGGACTGAAAGAATGCGGGCAAAAAATGTCTTCGCATATTTAGATGGTGCCACATTTTTTTCCCAATAATCCTAATTTATTTTCTGTCTAGTTTCCTATAGTGAATTTACAAATTTATATTTCCTACTTGAATAATTAATTTTGTTATTTTCCTTAATGCTAGTGTCTTCTATTATTTACTATTTTATTTACACAGGGAAATACGGAATACGGAATAAGTATACTATAATATTTATAATGTTTATATTTTATTCGCCTTCAAGCTATTTAAAATACGCGACAATAGGCAACAGTGCGACGTTTACTTGATTTTTAGCGGGGAGGCAGATTCGTGATTGGTCGCAGGATATATTAAATACACTTTGACCCTAGACCAACACCTATTTTTTTTACATATTTCAAAATTTCGGCAGCGACTTGCTTTAGCCATTGGCGTGGAAATTGCCGATGTCAAACTGTGTGGTTATTTATATTATTTGGTTTGTAGGGTCTGGTGATATATAGGTTTTGTCGATTTTGCAACTTCTCTTTTTTCACTACAAAGGGGGTGTCCTATATAGTAGTTTAAGCCAAAAAATTCGGAAGATCCGCTACATTTGAACCGAAAAAATGCCCTCATAGTTCGAGTTTTGACACAAATTTTCAGCACCACTTCACAAAAGCACTAGAAATATAGACAAAACACATCACACATCTGAAAATCAATTGTCGGGTGAAAATATTAACTAGGATACATCTGCGTCGAACGAGAGACCTCCGTTTTGTTCCGGTCCTAATTTAAAGCGACTCATAGCCATAGCCCCATTAAACAAAATTAAATTTTACTTGTAAATATCCATCCTTCTTTTGACTGTCAACTGTCACAATAGCCAAAACAAAGATTTTTAAGAAGGCACACTGTTGCCAGACGTTTACTGTAGTTTCGTTAGCAAAATTCATTAGAAAAATGGTGCGCTATAAGCGCAGCTTATTCACTACCAGCTAGTCATCTTGCGGCGGCATTCTTTGATGTGGGAAAGTCAATAACCAAGTTTTGCAAATTTTAGAAGAGGGTCATGACTTAATATTGTTTTAAACGCCTGGGCATCTGAATAATACTTTTGACAGTTGGGGGACGTTTAATTTAAAATATGCTTTTTGTACTACCGTGCGTAAAGTACTCACTTTACGCACTCTCTAAGATTCGTAAAATAGGCTTGCAGTGCGTAAAATAAGTTATTTTACGCACTAGTGCGTAAAGTAGTTTAATAATATTTTTGTTTTTTCATATATTTTTCGGTAGTAGAAAAAAATTTGTATGCTACTTATGTGTAAAGTACCCTTTTTTTATTCAATTTCAAATAAATTTATATCAATTTTCCCATTCATAACAAAAGGTTCACTTTACACACTTGTTGCATAAATAACTATTTTATCGTCTAAAATCCGTTTAAAAACGATTTTAAAACGCACAATTGTATAAAAATCCGAAATTTCCGAACCTCTCAGGGCGATAGCCGAGGCTTCGGACGAATTTTTCATGTATTTTGAAGCGAAAATTCATTTTAAATTCAACTGTGGAACTGAACCGCTCAGGGCGCAGTGCCCGACACTCCAACTCTCCGATTTCGATAGAGTTGACTAGCTGGTAGTGAATAAGCTGTGCTATAAGTGTCTCTACTCTTTTATTTATTTAGGTGAATGATTTTTTTATGGCAGTAGCACATCCTATATTTCTCGACGAGCGGTGAGTGTGCGAAGATGTTGATTGACACGGTTCTTGAATAGTTAATTTGGGAGCATATTCGCATGTAACAGGCAAGATGTCCATTCGGCAATGCCGATCGTTTCTTCATATGTGACGTACACGATAGTATTTAGTCAGATGTCGTGACCGTTACATAGAATCAACAAATAAGTCTTCAATTATTTTAACACTTCATGCATGGCCCTTCGCTCGCTTCGCTCTCTACGGGGGCTCAACCAACAGAAACTAACCAAGTGCTAACCAAAACTAACCCAAAATAAAAAAAATAAAATAAAAATTTTGGGTTAGTTTTTGTTAGCACCTGGTTAGTTTCCATTTGTTGAGCCCCCGTATAGAGAGCGAAGCGGGCGGAGGGCCATGCATGAAGTGTTTAAATAATTGAAGACTTATTTGTTGATTCTATGTAACAGTCACAACATCCGACTAAATGCTATTTAGTCATAGTCGAATGAACATCTTGCTTGTTACATCCGAATATACATCCTGGGAGTGAGTTCCACAGTGATGCAGTGCGCCAGACAAAGAAGTTCTTGTAAAGCGATGTTCTAGGTGTTTCCAGTTGTACGACGAACCGGTGCGCTCTTGCCGTCTATCGTGACTGTCTGACAGGCATTGTCAGGGGCGGGATAAGGCGGGCCAAATCCTGGGAACATCTGCCCTAAAAGTATCTGTAAAACAGGGATTTCTCGGTCACATGTTTGCGGTGTTTCAGACTATCCAGATTCCGGGTCAACTCCGGGTCACCGACGAGACGCAAATCTCTCTTCCGAACGGAATCCAGTAGCTTTAGGGCGTGCTCTGGCGTGGCACCCCAGATGTGTGAGCAATATCCTAAGCACGGTCTTATTTGCGCTTTGTAAAGCAAGAGCAACTGCTGCGGTGTATACATTTTTTGTTGCGAAATAGCGTACCAAGCTTCTGGGAGGCTGATTTTGCGACGTTAGCAACGTGGTCATGTCAGGACATATTGCTGTTGACCGAGACCCCCAGTAGTCCGATTGAATGAAGATGAAGGGATGGTCGATCATGCCATAATGATATCATTGCCCGCCGTATGGTAAACGTGGCTGCTTGGATGATTATTCAATGTGCATTTGCATTCATTCATCGGAATAAAAGAGACACTCATTCGATTACATTATTCCTTTGTATGTATATATTCGTCAAATATTTCACTTCATACATGGCCCTCCGCTCGCTCCGCGAGCGTAACCAAACAAACCTAACCCAAACTAACCCAAGACATTCCCAAATGAGGAAAAACAAACTAAAAAATATTTGCATTTTCGACTGACAAATTTAATTTTTTTTTTATTTCGGACATGCCTTGGGTTAGTTTTGTTTGGTTGCGCCCCCGAAGCGAGCGGAGGGTCATGCGTGAAGTGGAATATTAAATATACTTAAATAATAAACAACACTGTTATTCCCCATAAGAAAATGTGCAACTTTTGGAAACACTGTGCCAGGCCCCCGGTGTTGTTTACTAAAATTTCATTATTTTCACGTTACAATTTCAATATTTTCACGTTACACCTGGGAAAGTCGTAGTGGAAGTTTGCCCTTCTAGGGCAATTTAGGCTCATAACGCGGATATTTTTGCGGCTCAAATGTGGTGAATCCTCCGATTTTTTTGGCTTAAGCTACTCTATAGGACACCCCTTTTCTAGCGAAAAAAAAAGAAAATTTGCAAAATCGACACAACCTATATATCATCAGACCCTTAATTTGATGATATCTTTGAAGATTTTTAACATTTCTTATATTTTTCTTGCATTTGGTGATTATTATAGGCGGTTAACAATTTTTACATATTTCGGATAACTCTCTTAACTGAACTCTCTAAATTAAAATTTTTATTACAAAACAATTCCGAACGTTCTATAAAGAGCGGTTTGGAACATACTTGCTTCAATATTGCCTAACTTTTAATACAAAAATTGAACGCTAGAGAATTTATATGAATTAGCTACGATAAACCGTTTTTTTTTTCAAATTAAGCGACGTCATCAATGACGTAAATACAAAACCTTCGGGAAAGGAACTCTACTTATTACTACAACATACAACATATTTATGTAATACATACAACAAATAATATCATAGAACACTATCCTTATTATAAAAATGATATATTATTATATGACATATTTTGTACTATAAGACTGTAATATAAAAAAAAACTGTAATTAATTTTAGCGTCTTAAACTAATCAATATTATCAATAATAATATGGTCAGAATAACCTCGTGCGCCTATGGGAAGGCAAGATTTTTTACGTGCTAGTCCTCTACCCCCTTCAGTCGTTGTTAAGGTTCACTCGCTTGGCGCACTATACAGGTAGGCAACTAGTAAACTGTACTTTAGATACGTACCGGGTGGCCAACTAAGAATGGCACTCGGCTATATCTCGAAAAGTAATAGTCGTAAAGGCTTACGGTAAAAAAAAGTAAAGCGGCTAAGAGAAAATGTTGGAAATTATTTTTCCAAAATGGCCGCCAGGAGGCGTAATAGCTATATTAAATTTTAAAACCCGTTTTTTGAAAAATTTTCTTCAATTATTGATAGTAGAATGCATTGCCATTTGAAATCCGAGATAAATTCGATTCCTTTTTGTTAAATACTTTTTGCTCTATCCCTTTAAGGAAAGTAGTGGAGGGGGTTTCGAACATTTTCGGAAATAAATGTCAATAACTTCAAAATGGCTGAACGGATCTTAATAAGTCGTTGAGAAGGGCTTTCCTTAAGGTAAGCGCAGACTAGCCGGAGCCGAAGGAGCCGCACGCGCCGACCGAAATATTGTAACACTGTATTGAATGATAAGTAAAAGAAATCAAAACTCGAAAAAAATCGGATTTTGGGACAGTTTTTCGGTGGGCCCGTTGCTGTAAAAAATATGAATTTTACACCTGTGGAAGTGTTTGATATGTTTCGTGCTTATTTTCAATGCAATGATAATATAATTAGGGATGGCAACGATGCATCGATATTTTTAAAACTATCACGATTTTGAATAAAAAATCTAATAAACTGGTTATTTATAAGGAAAAAAGGTATTACTTGTTTCATATCGATAGACCGCCTGGTTTTCAAAAAATTCGAAATTTAATCATTGGATGATTTTATGATATCTGCCAACGTTATTCGTTTACTTACCCAAGTAGGCTTGACCATTGACAAAAAATATTATTATTTAACAAATATTTTAATTAAAAAATAATAAATTTGCAACAATAAAATAATATTATCAATAATAACAAATATTAGTTTTCGTTCTGCAAACAAGAAGTATCAGGGGATGTTATGTGTAAGAATTAAAATGCAGATCCCTCTTATTCAGGCGAAATGCAAAGAAAATCTTCATTTTACAGTTGTTTTTGACTGTTGCACCCCTAGCGAGCATTTTGGAACCTGAAAAAGAGTTTTCAGCGTTTTCCCTTAACCAGTTTTACCCAAAGCTCTATGATAACTAGTTTTTGAAATATAGCCGGCCAATGTAACTATTGCCCCTAGCCTATTTAGTTTCTTTAAAAAAAAATCGAATTTTGTGTGGACAGAAGGGCAATATTCACTCATATTGACTGAATATGAATTATTATTGAGATTTTAAATATAATTTGGTATTTTAGCAGTAAATTATATGCTGTGGTAATTAGGATTTAATAACAACGGGTCTTACCAAAATCCTATTTTATTTCCAGCTTTGATTTCTCCCACTTATATTTTGGGTTAGGTAAGAGTTATCGATATGCGGTTTTCACTGACGTATTAGGCATTTGTTTTAAAAAAAGTGGTATCTTTGCATTTAAATTTTTTGAGAAAATCCGATTTATTTGCGGTTATGTCAGAAAACGCCCTCTACCGGCTAGGTAAAAAATCGCATTCACCCCACTCAAGGCACGGTTGATAGCCTAAGGAATGACATTTATTTCCGAAAATGTTCGAACACCCCCCACCACTTTCCTTTAAGGGATAGAACAAAAAGTGTTAAACAATAAATAATTAAATTTATCTCGGCTTTAAAATGGCAATGCATTCTACTATCTTTAATTTAAGAAAATGTTGCAAAAAGCGGGTTTTAAAATTTAAGAAGGCTAGTACGCCCCCTGGCGGCCATTCAGGAAACTTAAAAATAATTTCCAACATTTTCTCTTGGCCGCTTTACTCATGATTTTTTTTACCGAAGAGGAAATTACGATAATTAGCTTCCGAGATATAGCCGAGCCATTCTTAGTTGGCCACCCGGTACATACTTACTTTCCTAGATTTCTTTGATTTTCGTCTTCTTAAATATGTTTTTATTTTTTGTGCGTTACCTATAATGTAAAAACAAGCAAACTATTATTTTCGTACTATCCTACTTATTAATTATTTTTATCTCAACACTCGAGACCAGAGACTATCGAGACTGACGTGACGAGACTCTCGGTCTCGAACCTTGAAGTCTCGGTCTCGGTCTCGAGTTATAATTTCTTGGTATCGGTTTCGAATTTCGAGACAAGACGAGACGAGACCGAGATTAGTCTCGTCGAGACCGAAGCACTACACCTAACCAAGATACATTAAGGGATTTAAGGGATACCCCTATAAATTCAAAAAATTCAAATTCAAAAAACTTTTATTACCACTCAAGCATATTACATAAGATGATTTTATGAAAATAATATACAAAAATATTAAGTAGGTAATGCGGACTGAACTGCGATTACAAAACCGATAACACATAAGCGAACTAGGCGCGTATGTGGTGTCCAGCCCGTTAACGTATACTAAAACTAATACTAATAAGTAGGTAAGTATATAGCACCTCTTAATGTTAATTGCAAAATATACTATTACAAACAACAAAAATACGAATTGCGTACATCTATTATAACATATACCACAAGCACATAGGATGATGGGCGAATGCAACGAAACACAAACACAAGCTGAAAGGCGGAGGCAACGGAACGCAACAAAGAATATTCACTTTAGAATTAATAATTTTAAATTTTTATTCAACGTCTGCAAGATCGGCGGGCCAAAAGTGATTTATGCTCTTTGAGAATTTAAAAGAATTTCTTTGACATATGCGATAAACTTCTTTGGTTTCTTTAATATAATCTGGCAACTTGTTCCACATGTGAATTATAATTCAATTAAATTTTAGTTTGTTGTGTAGGCCATAATGACTGCTACAGTAGATGTTTAACATCGCCAGGGAAGTCAAGAACGGACTTGCTAATAGACTCGTTGAGCCAGAATTTTGAGAGGAGCCGAAAAGTGATTTTTAAATACTTTGGCACTTCCTCTCCAAAGCAGGCACCCTTAATTTATTTCGATAAAATGAGCGATTTTTGGGATAAATCGGTTTTCATGCGAAAAACTCAAAAGATACTAATGCTAAACACAGAACCTGATAAACATCAGGTTCTTATTGTTAATAACTACATATTGAAATATTGACGGAACTTGTCAGCCGCCTTCAAGTAAAAAATAATTCAAAAAATAGAAAATTATTTTTACCCAGAATATGCTGATATGCTGTCCAACTCTTTAAAGGCAAGAATACTTTTTGCTGATAAACTTTCAACTAAAATATTGCCAAGCCAAAAAAAAAATCGATCGAAGCCTGAGGAAAACAGGTAAAAGATGAATATTCCCAAATAATTACATTCGTTAACATAGGTACTACATACCCTGACCAATAATTTTTCAGTTCTCTTATCATTGTCAAATAATTCATTTTCTGGCTATCACTTTTCTTCCTTTTCTAAATACTAGATATTTTAGAACTTACGACATTAATATTACATTTACAGAAATAAATGTATCACTAGGAAATAAATTTAATAAAGTAGTAACACAGAAACAGTCAATAATATCATTTATATAAATTAGGAATAAAAAGTTCTCTATAGCACCCCACAATAAACTTTCTATTGACAAATATCATTTCCTGATATCTTGTAGATAGGTAAATTTCAAACAATTTGCACTTTTCAACTGTCAAACTGTTAAAATGGCGGTTAACATAATATAGATAAACATGTTCATTAGAATAACAAGTAAACGTAAACTGTAAGTTGTAATAGCTGACACTTTTAACTGAGCATTGAGCGTTTTGTTGGTAACTTAAAATAGAGCACGGCTTTCCAATCGACCAAGCTGTGAGCAGGCGTGGCACTGATCCCTCTGTTATAAGATGGATATATGGGCAATTCTATAAAGGCGAACAATCAACGTGGAAACGGACGGCAACTCTGCGGTAGCAAGGGTAACCAGAGGTTGCCACCAGGGTGGGGCTTTATCGCCCTTCCTTTGGTATTTAGTGTTTACTGCAGGAGCAGAACCAAGCATTAGGGCGTTACTCTACTAGAATAAAACTTGAATCGGGAAGGATTTAAAATATAAATATTTTTATATTGGTTATATAAACGGTTTCGTTAAAGATGGCCTGTTGACATTCCAGTATTGGGGACTATTGTGGTGACATTAATGCGTTTGTTTGAATGTATTTGAAGAATACTTTGAACATTACAATGCTTGATAACTCAATGTATCATTCGGGAAAAGCTGATCAAATAGCGACTAGCGTTTAACAAAAAGAACATATCAAGTAGTGGCTTGAATATAATTTGAAGCTGACATCGTAAGTATATAGTAAATATAAACTAAGTACGTCATTGTACAATTATGATTAAAACTTTGTTATGTCAATTGATAAGGAATACATATTATCGAAATCCATACAAATTCATGACACCTACCCTGAGCTGATTACCGATGTTCCAAACGTGGCCTAAGATTGTTTTCTTTCAGTAGAGTAGAACCATCGAATGTTTATTACAATAATAAGTAAAACCCACTGTGGAACACAACACAAATATGGTTGTAAAATAAATAATAGAAAATTTATTGAACGAAGTGTTTTATATAATGATGAATAGTAAATACCTGGTTGTACTCTTTCTTTTTCTTTCTCTTCTTACATGGAGGCGCGCAGGGGCTCCTGTCGGCATCAAATTTTGAAAAATATGGAAAGTTTGCGCGAACTTAAACATACGATATAATGATAAGAGCCCTTATATATATATTTTCGGCCCATTAAAAACGATCCATTTAAGAAAAAAATCGCTAAGAGGAATATTATGATTCCACACTAAAAAATAGAAATAAATATTCTTCGAATAGTACAAAACAAATATATAAAAATGTATGCAGAAAAACTTAATTATCGGGTTGGTAAAACTGCAGAGGACATAATCTAACTATTGAACGTCGAAATAAACCATATTGTGTTTTGCGTATTATCACACGAACAATCCCATCTTAACCTGGATACAATTCGACAATTCTCCCGAGGACTCATTGTAATGGTGATATTAGCTTGTTTTTAAGCAAAACTAAAGTATTAAGATTACCTTCGGAGGATTTGTCTAGCTATTTTGAACAACCCCAAGGCTTTCAAAATGTCAATTACGTTTTTGACCACATACATATA